>JAEBDU010012233.1:0-20223 GCA_016802625.1 Heliconius numata | reverse complement strand
GCATCTCCATAAATAAAATAAATTGAAGTTAGATAATATCTAAATTTAGTAGCTTCACGCTATATCCCGCATGCGGGGTAAGCAGAGGGAACCTAGTGACAAGACACTCCTTTCCCCATGCTTGGAATGGGGAAAAGAACCTGCATCTCAATGCTGCGCTTTGTCTTGGCCCGAGCGACTAAATGAAAATAATGAATTTCCCCGAGTGGAAATCGAACCATCAACCGCCACGTTTACAGTCAGACGGTCGATCCAAGTTTGTATCGTATGTATGTATTTGTCAACAGGCACGTTGAAAAGCCATATATTTAAGAAATAAGTAACAAAAAGTTTACATTGTAGATTTAAAGCAACATAAAGTAGCTTAGTACACACAAATTACTCATAAAATTTGAATGAATTTATTATTTTATTACGAAAAGATAAAAACATACATCTCTGTTATTTCATCCATTTTGGAAGAAATAAACATAATTTAAATATAATCATTCCCAAGAGCGGAGATCGAACACCGTACTGTTTACAGGCGTGCCCTGTCCCACTGCTGTGCATTAATATAATCTTTTTCATACTTAACTAATGACTAACAAAATGAATATAATAATTATTTATACAGAACACGTACCAAATAAATGTGTAAGCTATATCTGTATTAGTATTGATTGAGTGCAGCTGCTGGGTCAAGTCGATGAACTTTTAGTTGAAAGGTCGTAGCACTAGGGCTTAATTTTAAAGGGAAAAAAAGTAATAAAAATAAATATATTCTTTTCTAGCTTTACTGCATATAGCAGGGTAAACAAAGGGAAGACATTTCCATGGTGGAAAGTGAGAGATTCAACAGTATAATTGAGACCGTTCGTGGTGTAGCAAGTGTAAGCGGTTTGGGTTCCATCTCCACTTGGGGGAAGTTAAGCCCGAAGTGTTTTAGTACTAGGTTCCCTCTATTTAGCCTTCTAAGCTGATAAGTATCCTGCATCCATACTATGCTATAAATATATCACGATTTTACGTCAAAGTTTCGATTGTATCTGACATATAAAATTCTATAACTATTGATTCCAGAATAGCCACAGTAGAGCAATTACTTGTTAAATAATCTTGTAATATATCACTGATAAGCGTTATCAAAGTAATAAAGCATCGTTTGATAAGAGACCGAGGTCGGCCTCTCGGTACAGGGGGTGTGGCGAGATAAACAAATTTTGCATAATTGCCATTATTTATTAATTATTATTAAATGGAAAGTTATTGTTAACTTTCATGGAATATTCCAAAATATGCACGTCTTATTTGGGACAGTCGATTTTTGTCATTATCTATATGCTTATTTTATTTTTTCATAGGCTGAATCTTATTGTAATACTTTTTTTATTAAGCCTTAGAGGAGCTTTAACAACGTTCGGAATCGATTGAAATTACTAAAATATCATTGAAACTCTATACATTGTATAAATTATTAAATTTATTTTCAAAAAGTTGTTTTTTTATTCATATTTTATTATTGTATTGAATATCAATACAATAATAATATCAGCGACTTACAAATATTACACAATTGCACCTACATATTCGAACTTTTCCTAACAATTGAAGGTAAATCTTCAGAAATATTCTATCCAATAAGAGGAGCTAAGCTTTCGTTGTGTTTTCCTTGCAAGGAACAAGAAATAATAAAATAGGCATACGTTCTACTATGAATATTATAATTAATACAATTATTTATTTAAGAAACACTGATTGAAAAGAATTAAGGGACGGGTCACTCCAAATTGCGTGTTAGGTGGTGAAACTCAACGCCATTAATAATTATTTAATTTCCTCGAGTGGGAATCGAACCCACAACCTCTCGCATTTACAGTCACACGCTTATGCTCTTGCGCCGCTATATAAAATAACTTTAGTGTATTTTTTATTCTACCCTATTCAGGATTGTTAATAGTACGACACGATCATTTAAAATTTTAATAAATAGACTGCTTTACATAAACTGTGACATTTATAGAGTTATCTGGATTTAAGTATAGATTGGCTATCCAACCTGTTTTAATATCATCTTTTTTTGAAGGTCTAATAAATACAAACTAGTTTTTTATGCTCGACTAATTGGAAAATATACCTTTGATTAATTGTATTATATTTTTATTGAATTTAGGTTTATTAGGGAACTTTATACAGGTGATTGTCATGTCAAAACAGTCACTTATATTATTAGGAAAAAAAAATATTTTACAGTCTGATACGCGAGAATTATTTAAAATTATCATCTTTGCTTAGCGGATTTATAAAAAACCCACCACAGAGATGCTAACGACATAAATATTATAATCGTAATAAATCTACAAGAATTTTGATATAGGTACCATGATGAGAACGTAATCGTCAGAGCACTTGGACAGTTTCCAAGAGGCGCAGGTTCAAATCCGGCTACGTAAAAATTTTTATACGTTTCCTAAAAAAATATTTCAGTAATAATATTTGTATTAATAGATATAAATTAGCAAAAATACTTTTAACTTTGAAGATTTGACACTTCTATGTTTGTGCTCTAAGGGCATCCATTATACGGTCGGGCGCCATTTGCGTCAAATAATACGAGGATTGTCGATCTCACACCTGAATCGTTTTTATTTCGCGGTCCAGTTCACTTTTTTTTGTATTCGCCAATATGGCTGAAGCTGACTAAGGAACATACATTTATTTATACATTATAATTAGTATTTTCAAAAGTAATATATTTAAAATACTATTGTTATTTATTTCGGGCCAGTCGTGGAGAAGGGGCACAAACTGTGACTGTAACGCGAAGGTTGTGGATTGTGGGTTCGATCCCCAATCGAGGGAATAAATTATTATTTCTTAATATATTCATTTCTTCGCTCTGGCACCAAGGCAAGAAACACGGCGTTGAACCACCACTCAACACGCAATACCACGGTAAATTCCGCGGAACGTGCGGAATGGAGTGTTTTAACACTAAGTTCGCTCTGTCTACCCGCTACATACGGCTAAATTACTAATGCTAATAATAAAAATGAGTTGTAACAGGCGTATCACAATTTCCATTCATTCATTTTCAAATCCTGCTACGTTCGTTTATTTTTATGTTTTCTAAAATGAATTTTTCTCTCCTAAGTGTGGAATAAAACTTTAAAATTGTAAAAAAACAGTATTTTGTTTGTTTATAAACATAACAATGTTTGTCCAAAAAAATAGGGTACATTTTTGAAAATATAAAAATAATCTAATGTTTTTATTCGATGAAAGCGAAAGAATGGAAGCCATACAATAATCATGTGCTATCAGGAAATCCTAATGAGCATTTCCTTGTTATCTTCTAACAAGAAGATATAATCTTTATATTGCTTCGATACATCACAGTGACAGAACATTTAACCGACTTGGAAAGAAAATAAGTATAATATCTGCTTGAATTTATTTTTTCTTATTTAAGAAAGAATTTTAAAGAACACCACAACAGTATAAAAAACAATATAAAGAAATACATTATGTATATTAAGTATCCAATTAATAAAGTAAATTTATTCAAAAAGGGTGTTCCCAGGCATATAAATAAAAAGTAAATGACGGTTCGCTTAATAACTGTTATTAATATGACTAATAAAAACTATTAATATAAACAAATAAATAATTAAGAATAAGAATTGTAATTCTTATGGAATATAATGTTTTGGTGATTACTTAAATATGACTTAGGAGCCGTGGTGGGGCAGTGTCATAGCTTACTGTAAACTTAAAATTGCAAACATAGTGTCTCAACACTAAGTTCTCTCTGCCTACTTGTATATGTTCCTGGTAGAGCGTAATTGAGCACTAAAAATGGGACTTTGGCAAATTGGCTTTTAACAATTCCAAAGATAAAATCGTGTAAGTTATAATAAAAAATAATTATTATTAAAAAAAAGTAGTGTGCTTATTAATTTCTCAATATCTGCCGACGAGGGTAAAATGAAAACCAAGCCAAATTTAGTTACTAGTAACTGCGAACCAAATTTAGTTTTATATTATTAATATATATTTATACATAACAAATATATTTATGTTTGTATTTAATATAGATAAACATAGACCGTAATATTTATTATTTGTAGATGAAAGACTTTAAAGTAAAAAGTCTTACAACATATTTGGTTATTATTCCTTCATAATATCTATAGCTCTGACACGACTTTGATAACCCAAATTATTCGTACTTATGGAAAGTTCAAGATTTTTTAATATGATACACACTTAATTGCACTTAGAGACGTCCATTAGTATCTAACTGGCACTGATTCGTAACAAATCACTGGTAAATAATATAATTAAACGGTAGCTGATGTTTTAATGAGACTCATTGTTAACTGTCTGTTGAAATATAATCATAACAACAAGTATTTAATATTTTTACTTAAGCTGGGATTTGAACCTAATATCATCGCGCTTAACTCGAAATTATACCATATTTTTTCATATAAGTAGTTGTATTTTTGTTATTTTTTGTGCTTATTTATGTAATATTAAAAAGTTTAAGGTCATCGCACTGTAATTTAACTGGTTTTTACTTACTCGAGGGACGACTCGACTTAAGGGCCTTTAAGTTTATACAGCAAAGATCACTTATAATAAAACGAAAGTGATTGTTGAAAATTTAAGCGTAAATTGATGATAAGTATATCCTTTTATATTATAAATTTTTGTTTAGTATTACTGATATGTAGTTTAATAAACATCATTAAATTAACAATATACTAAAAGTTACCATTACATTATATATTTACTTTCATAATAATAATTTAGCTCTGTGCTATACATCTTACAAGAAGGAATTTGTGACGAGAAAGGTTTTATGAAAAAAAAATGTTATAGCAAAAAAATCGACTTACCAACTACAGTGGGATATTTAGCCAAAAAATCTTGTTTAGCACGTATCACATCGAGCCACACTTGGTTCTCCAAGGGAGTTTCTAACGCTGAGAAGACCAAAGCCCCAGTCACTAAATACGTCACATAGAACAGTATATACATAACTAGAAGGCAAGTAAATCTTGCTTTTCCAAAGATTTTACTAGTTGCAAACAGTGGTTGAAACGGAGGATGTTCTTCCTCATACAAAATTTCCCTTTCGACTATCATTTTTTTCGGATATGGGAAGAGTTGGCTATGAACAGTCATGTCATCGTCACTTCTTGCTGAACTTATGCTCCCGTACGAGTGGATCCGAGGGTACCTGGGTCTATCCATTTTCTTTCCATCCGGCATTTTGTTTAAAATAATTATTAACACGCACAAAAAAAATAAAGTTCACAATGTTTGAATTAAAATAATTAATTTTTAAAATTGAACACCATATTAAACAGTTTTTATGTATTGAATATATTGAATGAATGCAATCTTCGTCAAACTATTATTATATACAATATGAGTCCGCACCGAGGAACCGGAACGGCTGAAATCTTGGTCAACTGTATTTAAAAAAGCGTTTAGGATGATTAGGCTCGAAAAATAGCGCGAAAACTTCAATTTTAGTATTAAAATTCACTTTCGATGTCATCTTGATACATTTTAGTTTAACTAATAAAAAAAGAAATTGCAGTTAAATTTCTATACACGTGGCCGTTCAGAGCTACGATCGTCAGTAGACTGTGATGGTGACAGTACTTGGTTAAAAGTATTAACTTATCGACAGATATGCGCGTGCGCATACTCGAGCGCTCGACTCTTTACGATATGTATTAATAATATTTAATATTTTGTATGGTATGAAGATAAAATGAGGATTTTTAAGTTTTAATGTAATTAAAGATTATATATATTTTTATTTAGCATCTACATCTATATTATAATACGACGTTTTATACATATTTAAAAATGTTTATCTTTCGTTAGTAAATTCGTAAATAGATAAAATTTATCTTTAAATCTGTTTCGTTATTAGGTCGATAGTCGTAATGGACGTAGTAAATCGATGATTATAATGATTTCAATTCATACTTAAAACTTTTTTCTTATTAATGAATGAACAACAGCTATTTTTATTGTTTTCATTTTTTATAGAATATTAAATACTAGCGACCCAAACGCAGCTACGCCTGCATAAACTTATAGCCAAATACAAAATCTTGCCCTAAATTGTAGTCTAACCCAAGGTTCAATAAACAGGGCATATTAAAAAACCGGTTTTTTATGGAAGTATAAGAAACATTACAGCGGTGTCTTGCTTATCATTTATCCATATCTTGAAGTACAAGTATCTCGTAATTGAGAAAGTTTGGGATTTTACATTATATTTTGTTATTTAAATTTTGAAACATTTTGGTGGGTCGGTCAAATAGTTCATGTGTGTGTTTGACGATAATGACGTTTATAGACCACTCGTCTTCGATACGATGATCCCCAGGGCATGACCTCCAGTGGTCCTTAGGAATCTTTTCGAAGGGACCACCGGGGGCCAGGCTGGAAAATATGTTCTTCTTCATATTATACTTGATACCTTTTTTTTTTCTTCATGCTTCCTTCATTTTCATTCATTCAATCTTCATAATTTTTAGATAAATTATTAAATTTAATTATTATTTTTTAACAACACTATGCTCATATATACGGTTTGCGTAAATATTTACTCTTTGCAAGCGTGTGTCGCGTGGCAGATAGCATACATACATTGTTTGTCATTGTTTAGATAGATAGAAAACAGTAAATTGTAATAATATCACTTTATTTGATCACGTGACTTCAAGTAAATTATATGTGTGTACTTATCAATTTTATTAATTTAGGCAAAAATATTATACTTAATTTTATTTAGTTTACTATTTCTTGTCATTTGTACTGGTATTTTATTTACTAAATTAATAAAAAACTACACTTCTATTCATATAAAAAAAACGTATCAGCGCTTTAATATTTGTACCTCTAGACAACCTATACAATTTACTTATTTATTACTTTATTTACAAAACCAATAACAGAATTACATTTTAAGCATTCAAAGAGGAATGGAAAAAAAGATTTTTCTTGTATATGTTTAGATCATCGATTTTATATTAACATTTATTTTATAGCTAAATGACTTTTACACATTTTTTAAAAATAAATATTAAGGAAAAATACTTACCATACAAGGTAAAATTATTCTAAGCTATAAATACTTAAAATATGTATTATAAAATATTTGCACTCATCTATGCCCCGACAAACATACACAAGATGGAGATCAGCTCGGTTAAGTTACCAATAAAAATGGGGAAAGATAAGCATAAGAAAAACAAACCACGCTTTTTTTCCACTAACCTGTGACGCAAGGATGATATTTTAGAAAATCCGTCTTAATCTCCCCCAGCTGCCTTTCAGTTTCTCGTTCCAATGGACCCTCTAAGGCTTGGAACACTGACGCCCCTATAACAAAATACGTAATATTAGAAATAAGGTAACTTCATTGTAAGTATTTAACTTAGTGTTAAGACACTCCACTCCCCACTTTCCTCCCAATTTTCGAGACATTCTTTGTTGAGTCATAAGTGGCGGGACCCAACAAAACTTTGTCGTGTTACCAGACAGAGGACATGTAAATAGTTCATTCCCCCAAGCGGAAATAGAACCCACAATCGTCACAATTATCCTTCCAATGACTGACTGATATAGGGCCCTATAAAAAAAATTGCGTAACATTAAAAAATAAGGTAAGTTTACTTTAAATATAACAACATATTCATTTAAGTTCAATTAAGTTTTTAAAATAGTAATTTACCAAATACCGAAAAATATAAAGTGTACGCCTGTTGTTTTAAAAAAGCAATCATTCATAATATCTACAATCTGAATTAAGATAAATATTATTTTTAACTCCGCCTATAAAAACTTCTACGGATTTTTTAGTATGACGAAAAGCTAAGCAAGTTATGATTAAGTAAAAGAAAAAGCTAAAAAGACACTTAATGCATTACGTAAGAAAATTAATAAAAGAGGCCTTCCTGGTACAAGGTACAAGGATGTGACCGTCACGCGACGGTTGTGGGTTCGTTACCCACTCAAGGGAATGAAATATTATTTATTATTTTTTTCATTTCTTCGCTCTGCCACCAAAGCACAATCTCGCAGTTGAGTTCCGCCACTCAACACACAATACAATTAATACTAGGTTCCCTTTGTCTAACCTGCGGTTTGCGGGGTACAGCGTGAAGCTGATGTATTAAGTAGTAAACTTTTCTCAATCAATCCGTTCCATGTTATACATTGCGTGTCAAAGGTGAGTGAGTGATTAGTTAATATAAGGAATGTGTATCATAAGGGATTTACGATTATTTAAGTGGCTTGTTTGTCATATTTAACTGAGAACATTTTATTTATAGAAGTGATAACACTTATCATAAATATATTTATGATCTTTAGCTTTTTAGTTATAATTATTATAAGTATATCAAAACATGTCATGTTGAAAATATTATTGAATGAAAAGGAGATAATCTCACTGACTAACTCTCCGAAGAGAGGTCGTAGTGATGCAGCGGCACTGTTGTGGATTCAATTTCTATTGGAGCAATGATTATTTAATTTTTTTGGCTATGGTACAAAGGTAAACCGCGTAAATTTCCGCCAACAAGCAATACTTCGAAAATTGGGCGGTATGTGGGTAACAAAATGTTTTAATAGTAGAACACTTTTTTCTGCCCTGGTATCCATGTGCTGGATTGGCGTGAAGCTGAAAAAAGTATTTCATTGTTTTAAAAAAGGATTTAAATTGAAAAGAGAGCGTAATAGTAATATCAAACTTCAGAAATAACCTTTGGAAAGGCTCTTCCAGCCCTCGACTTTGATGCGGATACCTCTAGCCACCCCATTATTAATATTCATTTTACACCAAACAATAAGTTAGAAAGGCACAGACTAAATTCAAATAGATATATATGTACATGTAGATATAATGAAAGTTGACAAAACTAAAACTTTAACGAAGTTCCAAAAAGCCATTAAATGTTGTTTCATAATCTTTTAGCCTAAATATATAACGTAGGTACAATTATACGGAATGGAGACTGAAAAGTTAACCCTGCTAACCGCTAGTTAAAAGTTGTAATAGACGGTGGTTCGCGAAATTTAATTTACATAACATTTTATTTGAGTAACATACGCTTTACGTGACTTTTTGTATAGGGGATTTTTTAAAAATTATGTTTACAATAATTATTTTTCTAGTTTTTTTAGCTTAATTTAGAAATGTAAATATATAGGTCCCGATTGTAAATCCTAATAAACTATTGGGCTTGTTTTTTTCTTTTTAGTTTTATACAGTCGAGGTTTTTGTTTTTTTTAATTAGATACTTTTTATTTTCTTATATATATGTTTATTGTTTTCGTATAGCAAAACTTAGTGCTTCTTATAGACAGAGTGCGGTTCACTCAAATATTTAATGCTTTTGCTTGAATGGAGAATCGAATTCACTATATTCGTATTTACTATTCTAGTGTACTGTTTGTTTGCTAACTTCACGTTGTGTAGAGAGTTAGATACTATATTTTCTCCACATCTATTTTACAAATAATATGTTTTTTTTAGGATATAAGTCGAAATTAAAGTGAACTTACCCATACTCAAATATAAACCCATAGCGGTGATAAGCAACAGCAGACGTACGAACGGCATGTTGCGCACATCGCCGACGCATCCAGGCATTACCAGTCTCATTGTTACTGAAACAAAATGGAAAATATTAATATAAATTCTTCAATTTTCCACATAGTATCCCTCATATACAGTAGGCAAAGGGAAGCTAGTGTCAAGACACTTCGTTTCCCACGTTCTGCACAATTTTACTATTCGTATTGAATGACGTGCTTTCTGTTCTTCTTTTTAAGTATTTTATTTTTAATTTATATTGACTTAAAAATAACACAATGTATCGAGAACCTCAAACTTTATTGAACGTTATTATTAAAATTTTAAACACACTTGGATAGACATTTTAACGTTTATAATCCGTTGAACGTGACAATTTAAAATATTACAAATTCTTGAAGGGAAGTCGGTGGATAAACAAGATCAATTGCTTTACGTGCTTTTCCAAGCTCATTGTTTGCCATCATATTAAGGCTTGGATTTTCATAATAAAATAACTAGGTCCGGGCGAGGATTAAAAACTAGGAACCGGCGTTATAATGTTTAATCTTATATGCTCACAATATTATAAAAGGTCATCATGGCTTAGCTTAGCTTAGTTTGATGTTTGTGGGTTTGATCCCCAATATGAAGAATAAATTGTTTTTAATTCCTCGCTCTGTTAGATAGGATGCGGTGTTCTGTTACGCCAGTGAACGCCTACGCTAGTTAAAGAATTAAAATATTTCAAAGGAAAAGGATATTCTAAATCAAATTTGTGTGATAATTTCTTTTATATTTTATATACATTGCTGTATATTCAAATTATTACAATATTTACTTCATATACAATAATTGCTACAGGCAAGTTTTCAGCTGGTTAGGCCATACATTTTGTATGCAAACTCCCATTGTTATAAAAAAAGGCTACTGTACAAATATTTCATATTTCAATACAATTTACAATTCCAAAAAGTGAATTTTAATATATTTTTTTAATTGTAGAAAATGAACATACTGAGTTTGTCGCGTTGTGCCATAAATGCACCAACCAAATGTTGGTTCGATTCTCATTCGGGGGAAGGAATTATTCTTATCTGTACTCTTGTACACGATAAAGCGCGGCGTTGAGTTCCGCCACTTAATATACACAATCTCGAAAATTGGGTGGTTACTGGACAGTGAGGATCGGAGTGTCTTAACACCAGGTTCAATTGGATACATCGCAAAGCTATAAGAAAAAGAACATGCTGTATATCACCAGTACAGGGTACAGGTTAAATCAATTATACAGGACGGATTAACATAGTCCACACGGATAACATTTTGTTGAAATTCAATTTGTTTGAGAGCCGAGAGTAGAGGAGCAATTTGCCGCTCACTCAATTATCCGCAAAGTTATTAAACGCGGCATCAACCAACAAGCTCCTTTAGACCTCGAGCCCTAAGTACCTGGGAAAGGGGATTTTTATTGAAATTTTATTTGCTAAACGCTGTCATGGCTCAATTGACTCGATTGATTGGATACAGTGGTTGTAGGTTCAAAGAATGGATGTTGTTGTTTATATATTTAATAAAGCTTCACGCTGTATCCCGCATACCTTTATCGGGTAGGTAGATGAAACCTAGTATTAAGTACGCCCCCTGGACCTGTCCCGCACATGGCGTAGCTAGGGGGGTGCGAGCGGTGCGGTCGCACCGGGCATCAAAAGGAAAAGGGGCATCAAAGTCGACGATCACTTTGTTTTTTCTGTTTTTAGACCTTAGACCATTTTAAAGGGCATCAAGTCCCCTAAGCCGCACCGGGCATCAAAAGGAAAGGGACATGAAAGTCGACGATCACTTTTTTTTTTTTTAGAACTCATCAAAAGGAAAGGGGCATCAAAGTCGACGATCACTTTGTTTTTTTTTAGACCTTAGACCATTTTAAAGGGCATCAAGTCCCCTAAGCCGCACCGGGCAGCAAATACCCTGGCTACGCCACTGCTGTCCCGTGTCTGCCCTGTCCCTCCCGTGTTGAACTATACGGCTTTTAACACGAAGTTATTAACTACTTCTACTTTAAAAAAACACGGGTTATACGAAAAATGAAAATGTCAATCGTTTTCAATTTGAGTATTGGAAATATGTTGCTAAAAACGAATGATAAAAAGATAAGTATCTTATATTTCTGCATAAATGCAAATTAAAATGAATATGGGTTTGATACATTACGGGTAATGAATATGAAATATTTTTCGGCCGTTCGTGGTGCAGTTGCACAGCGTCTGACTGTGAGAGCGAAGGTTATGGGTTCGACTTGCACAAAATTGTATGAATTATTTTTATTTCATCTCTCTGGTAAAAAGATTTGTTTTGTTAACTGTGCAAGGCGCGGCGTTGAGTTCCACTACTCAACACGAAACTATTTCGATCTCTAGTGGGATATTCGCCATCTAGACCCAGTTGTAACATAAACATATAGATATAATGAAAAAGCTACTACTATCTTCCATTACAGTATTACGATTTTCTGAGAAAAGTCCATTAGCTCTTAACATTGTACAAAATTCTATATACATACATACATGCCTTTTGTAAACCTCCCACAAACGGCTATGTCGGTTGTCCATAAGAATAATATATTAAATAAGCGAAATTGACGTGAGGTGTGCTATTCGTTATGCTAGTAATTGGAAATGTCCCGGGCTAGATGGGTTGCATAATTTCTGGCTGAAGTGGTTTCGCAGTTCACACTCCGTTTTCGCAACACAATTCCAGGATGCCCTTGACTCTGGATCGTTACCAACATTTTTGACAACAGGTGTAACATTCCTGTCATACAAATCCGGATGTACCACAGAGCCTAAAAACTATCGCCCAATAACATGCTTACCTACCATCTATAAGCTCCTTACATCTATTCTGAATAAAAAAATCACAGGACATATTGTTCGTAATAAAATTTTGGCACCGACTCAGAATGGGTGTAAGGCTGGTGGCCGTGGTACAAAGGAACTTCTTCTCATTGACACAACTATAAGCCAACAGGTAAGGCGGAACAGGAAAAATCTCACTACTGCTTGGATAGACTATAAGAAGGCATATGATTCAGTGCCACATACTTGGCTCTTGAAGGTCTTGGAGTTATATAAGATTGATATTACTTTGAGATCATTTTTGGAGGCTTGTATGGGACAATGGGTCACTGTCCTTCGTCATCTAGGGGAGTGTGATATTCCTGCAACGTCTGAACCGATAAGGATAAAGAGGGGTATATTTCAGGGTGACAGTCTGAGTCCTTTATGGTTTTGCCTAGCTCTGAATCCTCTTAGCACTATGTTAGAGGATTCAGGTTTAGGCTTTCGTCTTCGCCGGGGGGGTAAGGTCATATCTCACTTGCTGTACATGGATGATCTGAAATTATTTGCGTCAAAACGTTCTGATCTTATGCGGCTACTAAAGGTAACTCAAACTTTTAGTAGTGATATAAGAATGGAATTTGGCGTCGATAAATGTGCTAGCATGCATGTAGTGCGGGGGAGTGTGATCAGATCTGATAATATTTGCATTTCAGATTCTGTTTCCTTCAGAACTCTTGGTGAAGGTGAGACTTATAAATATCTTGGAATGTCTGAAGCATTGGGTATTGATGAGCGGAGCATAAAGCAATTGGTGAAGGAGCGTTTCTTTAGCCGCCTGAAAAAAGTGCTTGGCAGCCTTTTATCTGGTGGCAACAAGGTGCGTGCTTTCAACGGTTGGGTTATGCCGCTTTTAGCCTATACTTTTGGCATTGTAAGATGGACACAGACTGAATTAGACTCCGTAGATCGCCAAATACGTAAATTGTTGACGACATACCGAATGCACCATCCGCGTTCGTCTGTAATGAGACTGTATATCCCGCGTAAGTGTGGAGGTCGTGGCTTTTTGAATGTCAAGAACCTCCATAACCACGAGGTATGCAGTCTTAGAGAATATTTTCTCAAGATTGACGTGGATATGCACAAGGATGTGGTAACAGTTGACAAAGGCCTTACTCCTCTTTCCTTGGGCAAAGAGAACTGGCGTCGGCCTGTAGTACTTACTACTTCTGATCGCATGGCTGTATGGAAGAGCAAGGAGCTGCATGGTAGATTCCATAGAGCCCTAGTGGGCCAGGACGTGGATACTGTTTCATCATTATCTTGGTTACAGTTCGGGGATCTTTTCGGAGAAACTGAAGGTTTTGTCTGTGCAATTATGGACGAAGTTATCAAGACACGGAACTACCAGAAACATATTATGAAAGATGGCACTATCGACATCTGCCGGGCGTGTCATCGACCTGGGGAGTCCCTCAGACATATTGTCTCTGGTTGTTCTCATCTTGCTAATGGCGAGTATTTGCATAGACACAATCAAGTTGCCAAGATAATACACCAGCAACTTGCTCTTCAATATGGCCTTGTAGAATTGGAGGTGCCTTACTACAGGTACAATCCCATGTCTGTTCTTGAAAATAGCTGTGCTTTGCTCTACTGGGATCGGTCTATTATTACTGACAGGTATATTGTTGCCAATAGACCTGATATAGTACTAGTAGACCGAGCGGCGCGCCGCGCAGTGATTGTTGACGTTACTATC
Organism: Heliconius numata; assembly: GCA_016802625.1. Lineage (NCBI taxonomy): Eukaryota > Metazoa > Arthropoda > Insecta > Lepidoptera > Nymphalidae > Heliconius > Heliconius numata. The sequence continues at coordinate 6,026 of JAEBDU010012233.1, read as the reverse complement.
CCACATGATGAAAATCTCGTGAAGGCCGAAAAAGAAAAACAATCTAAATATTTGGACCTAGCCCATGAGATTACCGCCATGTGGGATGTCAATGCGACTATCATTGTGCCGATAGTGGTTTCGGTTAACGGTTTAATAGCGAAAAGCCTCGACCAACACCTTAAGAGGCTATCGCTTAGCTGTTGGATCAAGAACCGGATACAGAAGGCAGTATTACTTGAGACGGCACGTATTGTGCGGAGGTTCCTCTCTCTGGAGCCCTAGCCACCGATGGCTTGGACCCTTGTCCCGCCCTCGGAAGAGTGGTTTTTTTATATTTTTAAATGTATTTTTTTAAAATAATTTATATTTAAAAATGTAAAATTGATTCACTAATTTAATAAAAGTATATTCGTGTTTTTATATATTAAAGAAAATATTATGATTTAGTGATGTATAGTATTACTTTATGGCACTAAAATATTATATTAGTTAAGTTGTGGATTCGATTTCCACTCGGAGAAATAAATTATTTTCTATTAGGTACTCTCTGTAACAAGACAAGACGCGTCGTTGAGTTCCACCACTCGAACCACATTGTCTCGATAATTGAGCGAAAAATGAGGAATAGCGCTAGATTTCTCTGCTTTTCCTGCAATATACGGGATACAACTAGAAGGCCTATAGATAAAGCTAATAAATATAAGACAAGTTTCAGAAATAATTTACTCTTCCAATTTTACGCGTCTGCCTCGTTTAACTGGGAGCCAGAGACCGTTCCGTTCTAAATTGTTCATTTCATTTCATATAAATTAAATTAAAAATTAAATCAGCTTCACGCTGTACCCTGCCCACAGCATGTTAGGCAAAGGGAACCTTAAGACACTTCGTTCCCAACTTTCCGCAGAATTCTGGAGGCATTGCGTGTTGAATGGCGTATTTCAGCGCCGCACTTTGCCTGGACACGAGAGCGAAGAAATGGAAATATACATTTAAATAAATATTTCATTCACTCAAATGGGGATTGAACCCACCACCAGTAAATTTTCGAAGTAAGCGAAACCCAACGCCACGCTATGAACCAGAAACCTTCTTACGTACACGTGGTGAGGTTTAATTAACTTTCTTTTTTTATCTCATCTGATATTCCGAGCGATTTTCATTAGCCATAATGAGCTTTTATATGAGCTCAGTCGCTCTAGGCTTTTACTGGGTTTTAAATTGATTACTATTCTTGTAGATATGTACTTAGGGCGTTATTTTTTTAATAGAAGGCTGAATGGTGCCGAAGACATACAGTTTACATATTGCAAGTTTATCAACGTACAAAAATTATAAAAAAAAGGTAAAGGTATAATTTTTAGAATAACAAAATATCAACACCATTCTAAAAGTCTAAACTTACTTTTTTGGCTTTTGTACCTCAAAAGGTAAAAACTGAACCCTTATCACTTTGGTTGGACTTTGTTGCCCGTCTGTCTGTCTGTCAAGACCATTCATCTCCCGTGGAGGTATTAAATTGAAATTAATATAAAATATCGAGGTGTACACTCAATCAAAACCTATCGGGTAGTTCCCGTGAACATACAGTTATGAAATTTGGCACGAAGTGTGAACTTACATACAATACAATTAAAGGAAAAAATCCTATAAGTGGAAATTTATAAATATTTTATAGAAAAATACCATTACAAACTTTTTACAAGTATTTTAGTACGAAACAAGTACATAGGTATGTTTTTTTTATATACACAGCACTGACGCAGGCAAAAGTAATCACTTTTACGGCTATTTCCAATTTCAATTGCATTGATTGGTCACGTGCTATTCAAGGGCGCTTTCCAATTAAAAATATTGACAAACGCCTACAAATTGTTTTATTGTATTATTAGCGACCCGCCCGCGGCTTCGCCTGCGTGAACGACGTTATTATTAATTTCTATCTCCATGAGTACCTACGTCCTATAAGTGACGTCCATGCAAAATTTGAGACTCCTAGCATTTGTAGTAATGAAGTTTCATACAAACTTTCGACCCCAAAAACAACCCCTTAGAAATCGAATATTGCAAATTCCCGTCTTAGCGAGCACCTACGTCCTATAAGTAGCTCCTATGCAAAATTTGAGATTCCTAGCACTTGTAGTTTCTGAGATTTCGTGATGAGTGAGTGACCTTTCGATTTTATATATATAGATAGATAGATAGATATGGACGTCGAGAGTATTTTTTTTTAATTTTACGGTGTACTCCGCATATAGCAGGCTAAGCACAGGACGAAACGGACTGAAACTAGGTCCGTATTTTTATACCGCTCTCAACTCTAAGATCAATCTTGAGAGCAATCTTAAGTCGACGTTTTCATTAAAATATATAATCTAATAAATGAAAAAGGCATCTCAAGATCGCTCCCAGAGTAGAGAGTGATTTATAAATACAGACCCTAGTGTCATGTCATTCCGTTCTCCACTATCCGCGAAGTTTCGAGGCATTACGGGTTGGAAAAATAAACTCTTTAAGAATAGGCATAAATCAAAATAAACCGTCCGTACATTAAGTCCAGTTAATAAGCAAATTAGCAACTAACTATTGTAGATAATGAAAGAATCGCGTGTTTGTTAATGTTAAAATCTTTTAATTACTTTGTTGTTTACAAAAGGGTTGTTTATTTTGATGTACATATGTATGTATTATTATTCGATAGGTTTTAGTTACAAGCTTTGTTTTGAACGAAAACATTATTACAAACAAACAAACAAACAAACAAAATACTCTTTATTGTACAACAGAAAAGACACATATACATGTATTAATACATAGAACAGTACAATTGGCGGCCTTATCGCTAAGAGAGCGATCTCTTCCAGGCAACCTTTGGGTAGAGGAGAGAATACATTGTCTGAAAAGGGAAGGGGTGTACAGAGCTGTAACTAGTTTTACACACACATACATAAATAAATAAATAAATACATAAATATATAAATAAATACATAAATATATAAATAAATACATAAAAATACTTTTTTTGAACACAGAAAACAAGAACATGAAATAAATACAAAAAATACTATCGAAACCTAGGTACTTATAGCGTTAAATAATAATCTTTTAGCCTCTTTTTAAATGTTTGTATAGTCATAGCTTGTTTGACTGTTAAGGGTAAGGAATTCCACAAGCGGACAGATTTGATAGTGAAGGAATTGGTATAGAAGGAAGAAGAATAACGAGGAAATTCAAGGGTTAAACGAGACTTAGAGCGGAGTGGTAAATTATGTGATTCACATAAAAACTTAAATCGTTCTTTAAGATATGAAGGGGAATGCGTAGAAAAGAGAACATTATACAAAAGACAGAGAACATGAGTATTCCGGCGAAGTCGAATAGGGAGCCACTTGAGTTTTTTACGAAATTCGGATACGTGGTCGTACTTGCGAAGTCCAAAAATGAACCTTATGCAAACATTTTGGAGACGCTCAAGCTTATTTAATTGCTCCTCTTTTATGTCAAGATAACAACAATCAGCATAATCGAGAATTGGTAGTAGGAGTGATTGTGCCAGCGCAACCTTAGTAGGAATGGGTAAGATATTACGTAGTCGACGTAACGACGCAACAGCTGAAAATATTTTTCTACTTACCTCACTAATTAACGGTTTCCAGGATAAATGCTGGTCAAACATAATTCCTAGATTTTTAACTTTGTCAGTAAAAGGGACGCAGGTTCCATCAAGCGATAATAACGGCAATTCGTGAAACGTAATTTTAGAGATAAGTCTTGGACTACCTATTATAATTGCTTGAGTCTTTTTTGCATTTAGTTTTAAGCCTAAGGATTTACTACGTACTGTAATAGCTCTCAGTTCTTCATTCAATGCTAAGATTGTGTTTGAAAGATCGTGCAACGAACTTTGACGACATATTTGCAGGTCGTCAGCGTAAAGGTGGTAGGGAGAAGCAATATTATGACAGAAATAATTAATAAATAGTGAAAATAAGAGAGGGGACAACACGCCACCTTGTGGAACGCCAGCAAGCACCGGGGACCATTCAGAATAAGTATCCTGTGTCCGGATACGTTGCTTGCGACCATGCAAGTAAGAGTGAAACCAATCAATCACTTTAGGAGATATGTTAAGAGAATACATAATGGCTAATAGGATATCAAAGTCTATGGTATTGAAGGCGTCACTAAAGTCAAGCAGAATCATAACGGTAACTTGATGATTCTCCATACCCAGACGAATGTTATCCGATATGTTAACCAGTGCAGTAGTCGTACTATAACCGGGCCTGAAACCGGATTGAAAAGGATTAAAAAGGTTGTTATGAGTCAGGTATTTACTAAGTTGTTGGTGTATGAGACGCTCAAGGACTTTTGATAGAAATGGTAAAATGGATATAGGTCGGTAATCAGACATGGAAGTAGGATTGCGGTTTTTAGGCAGTGGCGTTAGCTGAGCTTCTTTCCAGGATGAAGGAAAGGTATCACTTTCTATGGAAAAATTTAGAATTGTTGTTAAGACAGGAATCAGGATATCAAGGATAGGTATGATCATCTTACGACTAATGCAATCAGCGCCAACAGCGTCAGATGAAATGGCCAATATATTCTTCTTTACATCACTTTCGGTGAATTGAGTGAAATTGAAACTGTGATTTATAGGGGTGGGTAAGGCACGAATTTGATTTAGAGATCTTAATTTAGTGGGTACATCAATTGTAACAGAAGGAGAGAAATGAATGTTAAGTTTATTTAAATCTATATTACAAGGATTAGAGTTCTGCTTTGCTTTCCCAACCCCAAGGGATTTAAGAAATTTCCAGGCCTTTTCTACGTTGTCTTCCTCGACAACAGACTTATGAATATGGCGTCGTTGTTTATCCCTACACACCCTGTTGCATCGATTTCGAGCTTTAATATATTTTATCCGGTTGTTCTCACTTGCATTACTTTTATATTTTAATTTTGCACTATTTTTTTTATTTTGTAACTTTTTTATATCTTCCGTAAGCCATGGAGCCGGTAGGTGCTTAATACGTATGGGTCTTATGGGAGCATGAGTATCGTATAATTTAATAATAAGGGAGTTAAATACAGATATCTGGTTGTCTATACTATTTTCTGTATAAACCATATTCCAATCTATATTTACAGCATCCTCACGTAAACGTTCTAAATCCATACCAGAAAAATTACGCTGGAGAAATATTCTCGATTTTGCTTTGGGAGGTTTTACTTTGTACGATAGAAAAATAAGATCATGATAGGAAAATGCGGTAGCATTGCATTGACCATGTGTTGCAACATGGTCAATGGAAGAAACTAAAATTAAGTCTAAAAGAGAAGGGGTGCAGTTGGGGAATGTGTGAGTAGAGGATAGAGGGAGAATGTGCATATTAGTTCCGTTTACTACGTTCTTTAGTCGATTTGTTCGATTATCATTTTTAAGTAGGCACGTGTTGAAATCCCCCATGATAATTGAGTGGTTATATGAAAGAGTCAGTTTTTCAAGAAGAACTTCAAATGATCCGAAATAATCCACTGTAAGCGATGGGCTATAGTAAACGCCAAGTAGGACCTTTGTGTGTGCGAATGTCAGCTCAATAAAAAGGTACTCAGGAATGGTATCGTCAGTTTTATTGTCTTGGGAGTATTCAAGAATATTAAATTGTATGTGAGCGCGAAGATAAATCGCAACTCCACCACCAACCCGTCTAGTGCGATCATTTCGAATCAGGTGAAATCCTGGGAGTGAATATGCTGTCGATGGTAAACAAGGCTTTAACCACGATTCAGAAACTAATATGGCGTGAACGTTGGTGTTATCAAAAGATGTCAGAAGATCAGGATAGTGAGCCGGAATACTCTGAGCATTTATGTGAACCACATTAAGATTTTTTGGATAAGGAGTAAAATGAGAGTTTAAAGTTTCATTTAAAGAGGGAATACTCTGAAAGCTATTGGTACTTAAATCTTCTTCTGAAGAAGAAAAAGAATAATAAGTGTCTATGTTTATTGAAGAATTAGACATTTCATTGACTACAAAAAAA
>JAEBDU010012232.1:0-18844 GCA_016802625.1 Heliconius numata | reverse complement strand
GTAATATAACATTTAAAATGTGATTAGCGAGAGCAATATTTTGGTCAAGAAAGTGTGAAATAATATCAAGTATCATGCTCTCATATTCTCAAACATATGTTTATTGTTAAGTTTTAAACTCACCTAGATTTTCCCCAATATTGTTCGCTTTCGCGCCATACCCAGCAACTGCATTCGCTTTTGGAATAGCACTATTAGGAATCTGTTTCTTTTGTTTGTCCTTAATTTTCTTCTTAGCCTTTTTCTTGTTATTTGATTCCTCAACAAGCTTCCTCATTTTCTCTTGAAGTGCAAGCAGTTCTTTCTCCAACAATTTGACTTTATTATTTCTTTCCTCGTCCGAGTCGTCCGATTCAGAGTCAGACTCGGATCCAGATTCAGAACTTGAAGCAGAACTGCCTTTATCAATATGCGGCATTCCTACGTGACTCGGTTCATCGGGAATTTTCGCATATCTAATGAACAAAACATAAAATTAATATCTTGAATTATAAAGTGTTATTTAAATTGATTGATGGCAATAAATTATATGTAGAAGAATAGTTTCTCACCTCATTTCGAAGACGTCTTGCAACTTGCGCGCCATTGCGACAACGTCGTGATCGGGAGGGTTATACTTGTAGCAATTAGTGAATATTAAACGCACATCAGCTGCAAACTCGGCGGCTGTTTTATAAGCTCTATTGTCCATCTTTTGTTTTACTGTCCCTAGATCCATAGGTTTCTTGATGATATCAAAATAATCGTGCAGACCTAGCAACTCTGCGTCCACGGGTTTATAAAACGGCCATGCGTAACCCTAAAGAAAAAGATTTGTAAATAAATTATAAACATATTTACATGGTAATAATAAAACAATACCATATAATCCATACCTATATTATAAATTCGAAAGTAACTCTGTCTGTCTGTCTGTCTGTCACTTACGCAATCAGGGCCAAACCGCTAATATAATTGTGATAAAATACTCATATAGAGATACTTGAGGGTCCCGGGATGAACATAGGATACTTTTTTATTCTCATATTTGTAATATTTTCGATATATACCAATATATTAAAATAATTAATTTGACATGTAATTTATTCCGCCATGTTAATAACAATCGTCGCTACGCGTTGCTAAGCAACGGCTTGCAAAGTTTATTGTTTTAAGAAAACGTCACCCAAAGTGAGTTTGCTCAATGCATACACGGCGCGCGCCGATATAGATTTGTATACATTAACAAAAATTTGATGATTTCTAAAATTTGATATTCATCCTTATGATAATAAATATAATAATCACTTTTAGCATTTCATCTAGATGGAAATTATAGTTTACTGTATAACATTCTAATAAATAATTAAGATATCACTGATGCGGAATGACCTAGCCTACGAGTGGTATAGTATGATCGACGCGAACGGGCAGATGACTTTCATGATTTTGTAAATTTTTATATATTTTCGAATTACTATAATTTTTTATGTAATTATTTGCTGCTTATAATTAATTTATCTCAGTTCGGTTATATATACCGATGTTATACACTTAAAATATTGTCATTTTAATCATTTGGGATTTTATTTAATATTGTTCGCAAAAATTAATAATTATTTAATATAGAAAAATGTTTAGTACGCGCGCACGGCAACCTTTAGGTACTTTTTCTAATATTAAGAATTTCCTTTAGTAACTTTTACTTCTTTTGTTTGTTCATTTCGGTTACTCAGATATTTTTTCTAATAATAAATCTCCACTTATTATTATTTTTTAACTTATTTTAATTATTTAGGCTTATATTTTCGCGGGCGTAGCCGCGTCCGGGCCCACTAGTTAATAATAAAATAAACTAATACCATATTTGTTTTTAGTGAAATTAAGTTCCAACTCACAGAGTGCTTTTTGGAGAACAGCTCTTTAAGTATTTCGTTGCAGCTCTTGAGCGCGTCGGACAGCTTCTCCTTGCTTTTGGCGAGCTGCGGCGTGAGCGCGGCGTGCGACGCGCCGGCACCGCCCACCGACGGCGACAGCCCGCCCATCTTGAACCCGTCGTCGCCCACACGGCTGGCCTGAGCGGACCAAACAAACTTACTTACTTCATACTTCTAAATCCATTCTTAACTTATGTACATCTTTATAAAAACTAAATAGAATTGTATAATTGATTAGTGAAAAATGCAAAACTTGCAACTTAAAAAGATTCATTGTTATTTTAGTTGAGTCAAATGAACATGAAATTTGTATACAGTGAAGTGGCTATTTAACGATGTACATAAATAAGGTGATCATTTGATAACAGCATAAGATTTGATAGATTTATAATAATTCATGTAATTATTATTAAACCCATTTTTACTAATACTAAAATTATAATTAAAAAACAGGGTAGGCAGGGGAACCCTGGGAACCTAATATTAAGACTCTCCGTGCCCATTACGACATTTCCATTCCCCACATTCCACCGAATTGTGGAGGCATTGCGTGTTGAATGAAATCAAAGCCGCGCTTTGTGTCGGTGCCAGAGTGATGAACAGAAAATATTAAATGTTTAATTTCCTCAAATGGATATCAAATCCACAACCTGTCATGTTTACAGTCACACGCTTTTGCCCCTGCGCCATGACTGGCCTAAAAATTTAATACCTAAGCTATTTACCTTTTTCTGTCTACCACTTTCTCTTCTTGTTGAAATTTTGGCAGGTTTGGGTCCACTCTGTTGGTCAATGGTAGGTGTTGTATAGCCACCTTCAAAGGAGCTACCCATAGGCGTAGTAGTATCGGCTTTTCTTTTAACGCCCTTTTTTACCTACAACAGTAATTTTATTAATAACAAATTATCAATGATATTATTGAAATATTTATTTGTCACTTAAATGATAAATAATTGTTAACTGACCTTAGCAGGTTGAGTTTGTGATAGTGTAACAGCTGGTATAGTGGATACTGGAGGCGCAGCAGCTTGGTTGACATGAAAGTTTGAAGGTTGAGTTGCCACCTATAGACATAATTTCACTATAATATACTTAAATCCAGAAGATATAAAAAAAAATAGTGTTTCTGTAAAATTATATTAGTATGTGAAATGGACAGACATTGTTAACTATAGATTCAACAAGTTGATTACCTATTATATATATATAAACTCTTGACATCTATTCTAGAATCTATTAGCTCCACAAGACTGGATGCAGGTGGTTGTAAAGAGAAAAGTATAAAGCGGATTGGAGGAGGCTTATACACATTGTAAATAATTAATCAAACTATAAATAAATAATTGAAAAGGAAAAAAAGAGAACATCTCCAACAGAGATATGGTATTTTATAAATTTTCATTTGAGGAAAAGTACAAAGCCTTATTATGATCATTATATAATATATAAAATCAAATAAGAATAGAACCTGCTGAGGTAGTCCAGTATGGGTGGCCGGCGGCGTTGCTGAGGGGGCAGTGAGGGTGGGCGTCGTGGTTGTATTCGTAGAACCTACGAACGCAGGGTGCGGCGCCGGTGCTAGCGGCTTGACAGCGGCGGTCCGCGCGCCCAGCGCCGCCACACCCGCGCCCGCTGTCACGCCCGCGCCCGCCGCCACCACGGCACCCCCCGCCGGCACGCCGGTACTCGGCCCGCCTGTGCGCTTCTTGACCGTACCCTTCCCACTGTTAGATGGCATGTCCATCTCCTTCTCCTCTTTGTCCATTTGCGCTATCTATTATGAAAGATAAGATTTATACTTTTATGATACTTTTTTTTTTAATTAATGTATGCATAATGTGTTCATTAGAGATGATTTGAGATAAAGCAAAATATTAAATATAAAATTAAAAAAGTTAATCCTAATGTATTAATGCTGTAGCTTTATGTGTATTAAGAAAATATATATACAAATTATTTATTTTTAATGATTTAAACTTAAACTGTTAAAGTAAAAGCTTACCCTATTTAGAAATAGTTTTTCTAATGTTTGCGCCATCACTACTACATCTTCTCCTGGTTTGTTGTAGACATAACAGTTTGTAAACATTGTGTTGAAGTCTTGAATACATTCTTGAGCAGAGAAGTAATAATTGGACTCGAGGCGTTTTTTGATAGTGCCCAAATCCATGGGCTTTTTTATGATTTTGTGATAGTCCTATAAAAACAATTGTTAATGTACAAATTTAATTTTAAGGACACTCAAATAACGATTAAAAACGTACAGATATTACACTTACAGGAAGGTTCAGTTTTTTTGCATCTACAGGTTGGTGAAAAGGCCAGGCAAATTTATGTTTCCACACAGCCTTAATCACATTCTTTTGGAGGAACTGCAGCTGATTGGTCACCCGCCCTTGCCGACGCTGGACATCCTCCGAGGACGCGCCATTGACAGGCTCCGCCGTCGGCTGTTTGTGATAAATATAAAATTGCTTATATATTCTGACTTTGATTAGGATAGTAACCACTCAAATAGTTTTTATGTCAATTATATTAAACTATATATTTTATAAATATAACATTTATATAAATATAATATGATAGAAATAAATATATATTATGAGCTTACAGTGCTTGTTGTAGCAAGAGGATCGACTGCCTGCTGCATTGTGCTGGAGTCTGCAATCTACCTGCCAAAATGATGCAGTCACTACAGAATATATTACACATTTAGCTAAAATTTTAAAGTTTACTGAATATAGACTCACCTCAATTGTAACAAGAGGCTCATCCAATCTCTGGCTCAGAGGCATCAGCTATAACCTCTTATAACATATAACCATTCTATCATAATATAATGTGGTGCGGTGCATACGCACCTAGGTGTACTTCATTTTGTTCTTCTAATAATTAGATCTGAAAAATAATCATATTTTTGACTTAGTAAATCATATTGTGTATATACATATTGAATTGATAAAACATATAAAATTAATACCTGCATATATGCCTGCAGAGTTGATGCTTGTAGTGAAGATACTGTTATACTTAATAAAAAATCTTCCACACCTGAAAGTTATTTATTATTAATAAACTGAAACTTTATACTATATTACTTAAACAGGCGTTTATTACTACTAAGTATATTACTACTAAGACATCAAAATTTTATCATATAAAAAAATGGTAATAAATAGTGTTTATGAAATATATATTTTTATTTTATATATATAAATAAGCTTGTAAAAGCTCGAAATTGTACAAATATCAGAAAATCAATATCTTTGTATTTCTCTACAATCTCCAAAGAACCTACATGTCATATACATATTGGCCTTCTATGCACAGTAGTTTTAGCTGTGCAATTCCAGTGAGTTCCTAACCATTGTTAAGACCTACAATTTAACTGTGTATAGCAGTGATTTTGCTTGAAAAAGTTAGTTAGTGTGATTAGTGTATTTTGATATTATAAATAAATCAAAAGTCAGGAACAATCTAATGTGAACCTCTAAGAAACCAGCCACAGTATTAATATATATAAATCACCTATCTTAAGAATGTTATTCAGCCTAATTGATATTTTTTATATTTTTCAAATATAAATCAAAGGTCAAAAGCATTTTAGATGGAATTCAAAAAGACCAGCTTAACTACAAAACATCAGATAAAATACAACAATGAATACAGTAAATAGTGAATTTCAAAAATGAAAACAATTTTTACACATTATAAATGAAACTGTTCAACAGGATTATTATATGGCTGTATTTTAGTTAAAAGATCAAAGTCAACTGTGTGTGAGTATGCAGCAGAAAAGGTCAACATTTTCATCAGGTTTGCTAAATTTCATATCCTTGCTATGTAAAACAGTCCAAAAAAGAAATTGATAGTGGTAGCTTGATATAATAATTGTATCAACTGACAAAAAAATGTCACCTTAGAAGCTATGATTTTGCATAGTTGTATATAACTTAATGTATGCTATTAATTCAGTTTAAGTAATCCATTTAAGAATTATGACTGAAAGAATTGTTACTAGTTAACTATGGAAGTATGAAATAACTTATTTTTATTTATTGTGACTTTTCCAAACATGACTATGCCTGCTCAGCTGAGCTAAACTAGCTGTAGTTTATATTTATAATTTGTCTACAATGTATATGGAGGCCTTATCTATTTTTTTTTCTTTGGCTTTATATTACTAATGATATAGAACTTAGAGGTAGATGAGCTTCATGCTGTATCTCACACACAGCAGAGTAGACAATGTAGTGTTAGGACACTCGGTTCTCCCCTATCTGGCGAATTCTGGAGACATTGGGTATTGAGTGGCAGAACTAAACGCCGCGCTTTGCGTTGACACTAGAGTGAAGAAATGGAAACTTAAATATTCCATTTCCCCAAGTGGGGATCGAACCCACAATCAGTTGCATTCATAGTTACACCTAATGCACCTGCACCATGTCTAGCCTTAATATGCATTTAATACACAAGCTCAACATATATGTATTCAATATAAATTTTAATTGTCTTTTGGCATTCATTCTAACCTACCCTGAACTCTCCAACCAAACACTCCAACCTTTGCATTGAACTAGCATAGTTTCTTTAGAAAAAAATATGAAACCACTATTTACTTATTTATTTCTGACAAATATTTAAAAAGAAACATTGAGTTTCACATTAATATGAATATATTTAAATTTAACCTGCAATGTACAGCACTGTATATTAAGAGGTTAAAATTTTGTTACTTAACATTCTTTAATGAGGCTACTATGATACAAAGCAGTGTCTGGGTTTAAGCATGGGGATATTAAATTCAATTTCCATACAGAGAATGAAGTATTTTCATTTCCTCGCTCTAGTAACAAGAAGCGCAAAGCTCAACATCGAGTTCCGACACTAAATATTCAGTGCCTTGAAAATTAGGCATAAAGCAGAAAACAGCATATTAACACTAAATTCTCTCTGCATATTCTGCTACAGGCCAGATACAGTATAATTTAAGAAAATATATACATGTGCCTCATCAATTTTCTTCCCGTTAAAGATACTACTATGAGGTTTTCTGTATATATTGTTTTCTTGTGACACTTTATGAATAAAAAAAACTAAATTGGTATAAGAAGAATATTGATATTACTAAGATATGTTATACTGAACCATTTTATTAAATTTTATGAGTTAAATTTCTTTCTTTAAAAAGTAATATACAATATAATCTGTATATTTACACTATGTTTATTCATTAACATTTTAACAAGATTTATTTTAGTTACTTGGTGTTAAAATTAGTCATTAGGTTAATCTTAGTTTACTTTTTTTTATCATACTTTTAACTATTTTATTATAATCATGTAGGATATAAGAAAAAAGCTTTAACTGTCCGCCCAAGCAACTTGTTTTCTAAATTGATTTAATATTTTAAAAAAAACTAAAGTACTTATTGTTTTATTCTAATTAAAAGTAAATGTATATAAAGATATTTATTTAAAGAATTTAAGTTTAAATGTAAGTCAAAGTGATAAACTTAAATTTCATGAATCATGCACTTTCACATAAAATCATGCATTGACATAGTTATATGATCTACCTTTACCCTTTTACTTATTATAAATAATCTTACAGATATTTGGTGGCAATGTTTGCTATTCATTACCTGTCAAAACAAACTGTTATCACATACAAGTTATAAAATTTTGCTTTGAGTGAAACTTTGGAGAGTGTAGAAGGTATTTTATAGATCTAGAACATTCTTTAGCTGACCCAATAATTGGCTTAATAAGAGGGTGTAAGGGATAAAATTTTAATAAAAGTTGGTTATTTATTGTAATTTCTATATTTAGGCTAAAATATTATATAAGACAACGATTTTACATTGAATTCATAAAAAGATTTTTAACATAATATATGGAAAAATAGGAAGTTAGTAATAATTATATCAACATCACTAAACATTAGGCAACGAAAATATTAAGTTCCTATATAAGAAATATCTTTACTTACTCTACGTTTAGGCACTTATATAAGGAGCCCTAGGCTTGCGAAAATAAATAGGTGAAACCCTTAGTCTAGAGGCCAAACCATTTATGATGAAATATTGCTTAATAATCAAATCATGCAAACTTTACTATAATCCAGGGAGTAGACCACATAGAATACTATCAAAATAACAAAAATAAAGAGTAACTATTAAATATAAGCGAAGATATTATGAAAAAAAGACTTACGAAGATATATTAACGCCAATATGGCGGATGAACTAAAAATACGATGTTGGAGTAACTTCTGCAGAAGCAAACTCTATCGATTTGCTCGACTTTGTAAAACACTCCACAATTAACAAAGTTCATAGTCATTTATAATAAATATAATATCATTGTCTGGTAGCAACAATAACCACTGTCTTTTTTATACAACAAAGAATAGCACAACACGAACTCTCAAAGGTCCAAGCGGGCTTCAGACATGGCCGCCAAGCATGAAGCGAGTGACGAGCGTCTTTAGTCATACCTAAAATTCATTTAGCACTATATCTTTCTGTAAATCAAAATAATACAATAAAAGCATAGAAAAACGTGTAAAACATTAATATTTCAGATTTTGGTGAAACAATAATATAAGATTTCATAGTATTCATAGGATTCAAAAGAATGCACTACGAAAATTAATACAGTTTGCATAAGCCATTTGCAGGCAGCCACTAGTGGCGCCCTCACATTTCGAGTCTACTCTCCCGCGTACGCGAGTGTGGAGCGCGCTGCCTTCCACTTTCCATATCGAAGCGTTTCGTTCCATCGCAGATTAAATAAGCTTACATTATGATATATAATTATTATGTCAATGTTTAAATATATATTTTTTATTTATTATAATGAAATTTGTTTATACTTTTAAATTATTATAATCAAAAAAATACATAATAATTAAATATAGCTTTGTTTTGATTTAAGTTTAAATTTATATATTTAAATTTAAAATATGTACTACTATACCGTACTTATATAAAAATAACTAATATTATAATAAATGCTTTTGACAAAGTTGCAAATTAGAGAAGTACATTTTAATAAGATGAATATTTATACATGTTTATATAATTATTTTATTGCAATCTGTAGTTTGGTGCTGCAGTCTGCAGAGTCATATCGTCGGCTTGCCAATATAGCCTATTAAAGTAAATAATAATCAGGAAGGACAAAAGACCTTTTTAAAAACTATGAGTATGCATATGTTATCAGCAGGTTTTTACATTTTCGAATTGATTTGCATTCTCTATTGTATTAAATAAAGTAAAGGTCAAGTTTGCACGACGATAATTTTAAATATTTAGTAAAATAGACGATTTAAGTTAAATATTTATGGGATTTGTAGATTAATATGAGATATTATCTGTAAAATAGAGTATTGGACACTTCCAAATAATGGTCAAATTTACATGTGTGTTTTACATGTAAATTTAACGAAAGCAATTAAAAAAGCAATTAAAAAAAAAAAAACAAAAAAAAACGAAAGCAATAAATTAAGAGAATATACAACTTGAATAAATTCATAAAATAAAGTAATTTTTACCTGCAAGCAAATAACTAAATAGGCAAAAGAGATTGTAAAATATTCTTTACTTCTACTTTTAACGACTACCTAGTGGCTATACTTTGGTGAAATTAAGCTAATATTAAATCAATTAATCAGCTTCACGTTGTATCCCGCATACAGCAGGGTAGGCAGAGGGAATCTAGTATTAAGACACTTCATTCCCCACTTTCCACTCAAATTTTGGAGGCATCGCGTGTCAAGTGGCGGAACTCAACGCCGCGCTTTGCTTCGTCTCCAGAGTGAAGAAATGGACCCACAACCAGTCGCGTTTACAGTCATACTTTGTGTCCCTGATTGGCCTCTCTAATAATCTAATATTAACTCTTGTTAAATAAAAAAGAGAGACCACTTTTTTATTCTAAACAACCGCTATAAATACAAATAAAATCTGGGAATATTTTTAAAGAGAATTAGTAAAGAGAATATTGTTTTTACTCAATTTTTTTTTCAGTATAGAGAAACTTTAATTAGCAAAGTACTCGTTATGGTAAATTGCATCGTGCAATAAGAATTAATGATCTAAGACCACAATATAGAAGAAAAATATTGAAAAATAATAGATTGACGTACTATAATGACAATTTTATTGTCACTTGACAATTAAAGACAAATGTCAAAAAGTAAATCTTAACTTAAACATATTTTTTTTGCATCTAGTTCGAAGAATTTTTACTAATTAAAAAAAGTTTAACGTATCACATTAATTAATCTTTCTTGTTCTTTATAGCTGAACTTTTAATTTTTATGTGATGTACCAATATATGACATTCTTCATATTAGAAATCTGAGAGTAATATTATGTAAACTATTATTTTCAACTACTACAAAAATGATACAGTTACTTGAATACAGAGCATTCTAAAACCTCTTAAGAAAGTGAAAGTGCTAACGCGTGATTAAATTTTAATCTTTTAGGTTTAACTTTCAAAAGTTATTCTATCACAGATATATATTATATTATTTGTTGGTATGTACTGAATATTGTAATCGTATTTAGGCTGAGTTTTATTACAAAACATATTTAATAAAACTAGTTGACGTTTCACAATGTTGTTTTTGATTCGAAGCTGATGTTTAATAAACTTTTTTTCTTTGCAGCAACTGTTTGATTGTATAGTTTTAAAAGCAAGTGATCTGAAAGTAAAAAATTGTGTAGTGTATATTTGTTATAACGATAATTGTACTTAGTTCTGAAGGTTTACCATGGAGGAACATAGTCACATGGATCATTCAAGTCATAAGATGAGTAATATGGATCATAGTATGGTTCACAACATAGTTCATGGAGTTCATCAAACTAATGTGAATCAAACAAGTTTTTTAGATAATTTTAATGTAAGTTTAAAAAAAATTGTATTTCTACCAAGTTTTATATAAATACATTATTTTTATATTTCTTACTTTTTAGGGAAATCATTCAAATCTACGCGATCATATTCATGGTGCAGGTCCAAATGTCCATGATATGCATGGAGGCATGACAGTAAGCATATCTATTTTTAGTTGACATTTCTAATATGCAACAGTAGTTAATATATAGTATACAATAATATTTTTTTAGTTCCATGGGGGATATATGGTGACAATTCTTTTTTCATGGTGGGAAGTAACTGATATTGGCGAGTTTATTGGATCTTTTTTGGCAATATTTATATTAGCTCTAATTTATGAGGGGTAAGAATTACCTTACAAAATTTTATTAATTATTATATAATTATATTTGCTATGATATGCTTTTATCTACTATTTACTTTTAGGCTTAAATATTATAGAAAACATTTACTTTGGAAAACTTACACAGGACTTCAGTATTGTGCAGTGGCACCACCTGATAAACGTGTTGCAAATATTTGTGCAGATGAACCTCAAGTTATACAGTATGTAAAATATTATAAAATTCTAACAAATATTTAGGCCATTTTAGTACCATTTTTTGACGGTTATGGGCACAATACAATTGTATTGTATTGTGCCCAATTGGTTGATCAATGCCCGCAAGTCAAGGTTTGTGTCCTGCACAGGAAGACCATTGCAACCTTCAACTTGCTCTCAAGCAGCACATAGTGCTTGCAATGAGAATTTGTAGATTTTGGAAAAAGTATACTCTACCTACCCATCTGGTGGCGCTATAAAGACCAATACCATTGAACTATATACTTCGAAAAAAAGAAAATCTCACTTTTTCTTATATATTCCAGATCTTTAATTTTAATTTAGCAATAATAAATACTCAAATGTGTAAATCATGTTCAACAAGGCAGCATAAATTTATACCATTATTTTTATATGTTAGTTTGACTACTGTGTTTACAATTGTTTTTGAATTTAAATCTGAATTTGGGCTATAGTTGATTTTGAAGACTTGATATACTTTATATCAATTAAAGCCTAGATCATATACAAAAATAGAAAATATCATATTCTATATCTATTATTATATAATTTTTTTCATTACCCCAAATTATTTGTCATGAAAATATTTTAAACTTTTTTTTATTTATAGTTTTGCACAGTTACTACTGTTTGTCTATTATTGAAACACATTTTTTTATATTTTGTCTATTTATTTATGATTTAATAAACTACTTTTTTTAATGTCACATTGTGTCCCGCATTCAGCATAATAGAGGGAATCTATTATTAAGACAGTCCATTCCCCATTTTCTGTAGAATTCTGGAGACATTGTGTGTTGAGTTTTGGAACTCAATGCCGCACTTCGCCTCAACACCAGAGTGAAGAAATGAAAATATTTTTAGTTCCAGTGGGAATGGAAACCACAACTTGACGTATTTACACTCACACTTTGTGCCCCTTTGCCACCATTGGCCACATAAATTACTTTTTTTAATATTCTTAACAATGTTCACTACAATATTTTTTATTTTAGGCCTATGCCACATGTACTAGAGAGAAATATGTAAGTATTATTGTTTAATATTCTCTTTTTTTATGTTGTACGTAATCAGGTATATTATAGTAATTTTATCATTTTAGACCAACAATGCTCAGTATGGAACACGCATGGCAGACTATACTCCATGGAATTCAAGTGCTTGTAAGCTACATGTTAATGTTGGTTTTTATGACTTATAACACTTGGTTATGTGCTGCTGTTGTCCTTGGATCTGCAACTGGCTATTTTCTCTTTGGCTGGCGAGAATCAGTGGTGGTAGACTTTACTGAACATTGTCACTAATGTAAATACCACTAGACAAATATATTACTTATTCCTAAATATATACATTTATATATAATATAAAATATATTTTTCAAGAGTACTTAGAAGTGATAAGCAATGTGATGTTGAGAACACCAATTTAGGAGTAAGTAATATATAGCATAGCTGACAATAACAACAAGGTCAAATACCAGTATAGTATTATGATTACTATTATTTTATAACCTCGCTTATAAAGAAATAAAAATGGTTATGTGTATGTGGTGGTGTTATTGATTATCATCATTATATAATTAGGATGACCTTTTTGGGTTAACATATATTTATATCATTTTAATAATTCTAAATAAGGTTTTATTTAGATAACTAGAAAAAATATAAATGCTTTGAAATATTTAAGATGTTTTTTATTTCCAATTTAAACAAAACAAATTATATAAATAATAGCTTATTTACTTTTTTAAACTATCTGAGTGTTTACGCATACAGTGTTTCTTTAAATTAGAACCACTGTTACATTTATATTTACAGTACTGACAAGCAAACGGCAACTCTGCTCTGTGTAGACGCTTATGTGATTTTAATGAGTTTATGAAATTTGTTCTGAAAGTACATTCATCACATGCATATGGTCTTTCTGCAGTATGTGTTCTCTTATGTGTTGTAAGATTTGAAGAAAATTTTGTGACATATGAGCAATTGTCATAGTCACAATGGTAAACTTTATTTTTGTGTAACAATATATGATCATTGTAGTCATTTTGATTGTAAATAATTCTGAAAACAAAAAAGGAGTTGTTAGATATATAAAAAAAATAAATGTATATTAAATATTCAATTACTTTATACCCATCAGAACAATCTTCACAAGTTCTCTTTTCTTCAAAAGATTCATTGCTACATAAATCTGATTCACAGACAGAATTCTCTTGTATTTCTTTTTGTTCTTGACATAGAATTGATGATATTATAGATTTTGGTGGTGGGCTGAAAATAATTTCCGCTTTTCTTTTTGGTCGACCAACGTTATTTTTAAATACTGGAATAAATGTTTTGTTTTGTGTTTGCAAAGGATTTTCTTCGTGGTTTGCCATCGTTTGAAGGGTTGTGAAAATATATTCGAGATTATATTTTAGTTACAAATATAAATTCCGAACACATTATCTATATTTTTAACTACGGATAGTACATTTATTGATGATGTTTTTTTTTAATAGATATGAGTCTACTTTGAGAATACTGTCAATAAAATTACTCAAGAGAAGACTATATAAATAAATATATTGTTTTGATGTTTTATATTTGACGTACTACTACAAACTACAAGGAACATATACTATGTAATACTAGTAGAATAGTGTTGTTACTTCGTAATAATAATCGATATTCCAACTACGATATTGAACGTAAGATGCTGTTAAATATGGTGGACAGGAATATTTATAGAATTAAAATTATTCTTTTACTATGCTTTACTTTATAATAATTTATATAAAAATATGAATTGATACTGGTTTTAAATTCACTATGCATGTACAGTCAAGTGTTTCTGTAATATATACACGATACATTATAAATGAAAAAAATAAGTCTGATCACCTATAGCTTAGAGATTATGTGGGGTTATTAGATACATTATATGGGGTGAAAAGAAAAATACTAGGAATTAATTGAATAGGCACTCCGCAAATTTTGTTTATATACACAAAAGATAATCCGGTAACTTAGCTATCAACCTATTTTTGTGAAATATGTGAATATACAAATATTTTCATCGAGATCCATATATTTTTACCAAAATTAAATTTACTAATGCATAAAATCTGTTCCTTATTTATCAAAGATTATAATAAACAGCCTTTTATCACTTGAACAATATCTATAATTTATAAAATAAACAACTTTTCAGTAGCACAAATTAACTATCCATAACTTTAACACAATCTTCCATTATAAAAGAAATCTTTAAGTAACAAAAAAGGAATAAAAAAATATTTTTACTGTTTTTATATCTATTTCTTCCGCTTTACCGGTATTAATCCATCCATCCATCCATCAGCCTTTCAACGTCCACTGTTGGACATAGGCGTCCCCTAATTCTCGCCACTCCGTCCGGTCCTGCGCCCTTTGAATCCAGCGGATTCCCGCTGTCTTCCTAAGGTCGTCGGTCCACCTGGTTGGAGGGCGGCCTGTGCTCCTTTTGCCGAGACGGGGTCGCCATTCGAGGACCTTTCTTCCCCATCGGTTCCATCGGTCGGCCCTCCTGATAATATGGCCTGCCCATTGCCACTTCAGCTTGCAAATTTTATTAATTAATATTTAGAGCGAATTAAGGTTAACAGCGCCTTTCAAATAAGTACGAAATGAGACGTGGTAATCTTTGTCCGAGTATTGAAAGTGTGAATATTATAGCTTTTTAATGTAGAAATGGATCAGTTATAACAGACTTTAATTTTGTAAATTTTTATGGTAGAGGACCAAATTCAATATTTTGTTTTATCACTTAAGCCATATTTATTTAAAAGTCATGTATTTAATATATTGGTATATTGACTTAACCATTCTTGTACTTACACAAAAATATTTATATTGATAAAACTTTTGACCAGATATATATTATTATACTTACGTTCACGAGTTGGTATCGAAATCTTAGGTTTGCTGGTTTAACATACAAACAAATATAACATGGGTATAACCCATTTTAATTTTCACTTTCTCATTTATTACATTTTACCACTACAAAGATCATTTGAATATTCGAGTTCAATGACATCAAGTAACTCGATTTAAGTATTAATCAACGTTATTAGATTTTCACTATACATATATTACTTTAGTCTATGGTTATAAAAGAATAGTCAATAGGTAGACTAACCTCCTAAGTGTTACATCACTATGAAATGAATCATAGAGTATTAAAGTTTCTTGCTATGCAAGCAAGTATGCAATATTATTGCAATATGCATTGATTGGTTATCAATTGTCATAAGTTCAACAGCTGATACTATTGTATTATATTAACATATTTAATTATAAATGTACAACGCTTAAGTATATATTTGACTACGTTTTTAAAAAATGCGTACATTACTTTTTTTAAGAAGAATGGGCACCTGTGCTAAAAGTGCAAACTTCAAGGAAGAACTAGAAAAACATTATATACCTACTAGCTTATTTCAAAGGACATTACTATCTATTGGTTCAGCATCTGTAGCTCTTCTAAATCCTCACAGGGGAGATATGATAGCTTGTTTAGGGGAAGTAACTGGTGATACCGCTCTAAAATCTATGAGAGAAAAGATGTTAGCGAGTGAAGAGGGAATTGAAATATTGAGAGATATGCCGAGAATCAATAGTCACACTGTTTGCTTTGAAACACTTTCGAATTTACCAGAAAATACACTCGGTCGTGTGTATGCCGATTTTATGAGCGATAACAAAATAACTGCAGATTCAAGATTACCAGTTCAATTTATTGGTGACCCTGATTTGGCTTATGTAATGCAAAGGTATAGAGAGGTTCATGATCTAGTGCATGCTACATTATTTATGAAAACTACAATGCTTGGTGAAGTAAGTTACAATACATGAGACATCTTATTATTTGATATTAAAGAGTATTGTAATATTTTAGACCAATTAATTAAAGGTAACTGTTAAATGGGTAGAAGGAATTCAAACAAGGCTACCAATGTGTATTGGAGGTGGAATCTGGGGAGCAGCACGTCTAAAACCTAAACATAGACAGTTATATTTAAAATATTATTTACCATGGGCCATCAAAACAGGCAAATATGCTAAGTTCTTACAAGGTATGTCTTACTTATCTCTACTATATTGCATATTTATATATATGAGTTGATCTTTTTAAATAGAAAAATGTAATGAACAATTTAAATGTTTTTAAAATTAACATTAATATAATAATTAACTTTTTGTTGTTTTTTTTTATTGCAGGTATTTATTTTGAGAAAAGATGGGAACAATGTATTGATGATTTTCATAGAGAAATGAACATAGTGAAATTGTCAGTGAATAAAGTAAATTAGCTTATTATATTCTACTTTATTTATGGAGGACTTTTAGAAATAAAACAGATAAGAAAAAATTAACTATATAAAATTTCTTTTAATTTTATCATAATGATAATTGTCTTATAATAACATTTCTGCACTCCGCCCATTCGAATTGTGTAAAGGTGTAACCGTATCACCTACTTCAACTATCCATTCATACCAAACCCGTCGAGAACTCACACATCGCCAAAATGTTGCCTTTATAGTATCACCTTTCTTGACTCGTAGAGGAGTCTGTAACAACATGTTTTGTTAACATATACCTATATTATTTTTATAGCTTTATGGTATATATAGCAGAGGCATAGAGAAGGAGCAGAAACTTATCTGAGTAGTGAAATATTTCTATACCCCCAAGTTTGTGATAAAGCAGAGATATTACTGTAGATATGTGTGTTGCTTTATTTACTTTTTTATGAAAAACAGGTTTAAATATTCATATTTTGTACAAAGCATAAATTGATTTATTGTAAAAATAGCATATTTAATACATACTTTTATAGGTATAAAAACTGGAAACCAAGATATCATTCCAGGACTGTGAGTAGAGGGTACTATGCTTATCATTTCATTTTCATATAAGATGCAGTCAAAATATCCTCCGAACCCATGCATTACATTATCTTGCTTTACATCCCATGTTAGTGTTGCACATCTTCTGTTATCTGTTACTGGCAATCCCCTAAAATCTGTTAAATCTTGTCCTTCATGATTTCTGGCAGCTTCAGAGGGATGTTCAAATGTAAATACCACCTAAAAAATTATTTATTTCAAATTGTTTAATAATATTATTGAACTTTTAAATTTAAATACAGTATAAGCATGTCTTACAAAAGTTAAAAATGTTATTTATGAAACAATTTAATTACTTTTGTGTCTCCAATAATGTGTTTATTTTGCATATAAACAACCCATAAAGTTTCAAGATTTTTTTCTATCTGGTTTGCATTTCCTGGTGTAGCTAATTTGGATGCTGCCCATAGTCTGGGTGATGAAACAGGTGACACATATGAAGAATATTGTTTAGGTATTGATATACCACCAGGTCTCAGTAGACCCATTGCACCATCCAAACATTCTGGTGAAAGTTCATTGTCTCCCCAAGACCCTGTGGGCATAATATGTTATTAATTTTTCAATGGCTAACCAAATAACTGATAAATAGTAATTATTTTTATGAATACCTAATAATTCTGACACAATAATATCTGCTTTAGGTGATAGATTTAAATGCCTCATATCACCAGGTATCACGACGACATTGCGATCACGCCACACCTCTCTCACTTGAGCCGCAAGCACTACGACTGCACATGGATTTTTTTCGACTGCTATTACCTTTAAAAAAAGGTTAATATACAATAAAATAACTTAATAACCTAAGCTTATTCAAATTTTAATACAGTATATACTTAAAATGTGAAAAATCGATTATTTCATACAAAATTATAATTTTATTAGTGATAATATCTTCCCACTTGGTCTGATACACACAGAAAGATACTAAATATAATTTCTTGCTTAGTTTTTCACTAGTTTATTACTAAAGCATTATCATATGCTAATTGGTACAAAATTCAGATCTATCAAGTAACATAGATCTGAACTTTGTACTAATTTTAGACTTATATTTATATATTTTAAAAAAATATAAAAAAGAGTAGGTAACAAGACACAAAACTGCACCTTTTTTTCATAATTTTTTTTATGTATGATTTAAATAGGTTCAAAATATTTATTTGTATTGCTTACTTTCACTTTAGTTCCAGTTATATCTGCTGCATTTAGTGTGGCTCTCACAAGAGGACCTCGGCCAGCTCCTAACACCATTACAATAATTGGTTTATTATCATCCTCCTGTACATTGTCTCCTTGACCTGTTTCAGTTTTGCCTTCAGGTTTTGTATTAATTATACAGGCATCTGTGTGTGATGTCTGAAAGTATAATGTCAAGTGTACTTTTACTTATATCCTTACATAGTATATAACAAAAACACTTCCTACCAATGTACTCTTAAATACTTCAAATGATCCAACGATTTTAATGTGCTTTTGACTAATACACAGAGTAATTCAAAAGAAAGATAAT
>JAEBDU010012230.1:81287-110367 GCA_016802625.1 Heliconius numata | reverse complement strand
TTTTTTTTTTTTTTTTATTCAAATTATTAGAAGTTTATTGCTAGAAGCGACGTATTCGGTTGTGAGTTCGATTCGGGAAATTAATTAACTTCATTTCCTCGTTCTAGTAAGACTAAGTGCAAGTGAAATGTCTCGACAACTGGGCGGGAAGTAAGAGAGTGTCTTGACACTAGGTCTTTATCCGTGCCTCCCTTGCTACATGAGACAACACGGAAATCGAACCCACAACTACAGCTAACTGCGTATACAGTCATAATTAGTCATTAGATATTTTAAAAATATAAAAGAATCTCGTTTCATCTAATATAATTGAGGAAACGGGTGTTCTTAGAAAAAGTTTATACGGAAGTCTTGCTATAGGTGGTTATTACTTTGATGTGGGGAACTTGTACTAGGAGGAAAACATAGATCATAGGAAACTAAGAAATTTTTACATAACCCGATTTACTTGTAGCACCAAGTATGTATTGTATAATGAAGCCTATCGTGAAGACTGTAAATGCCACAGGCTGTGGGTTCGATTCCCAATCGAGGAAATAAAATAAACATGCAATCAAGGAAAGGGCGACGTTGACTTGCGACATTCGAATCCGGCGGAAAGAGGGGAACAGAATTGTCTTAATGGGAAAGAAGTGCTTTAAAATTAGGTTCCCATGGGGCTTCATCTGCTTACCCCACTATGTGCGGGATAGAGCGTGAAACTAAAGAAATGGAAATCTAATTTTATTCTTTCGAGTCTACAGTCATCGCGTTTAAGCAATCCTTCGAGAGACAAATAAATCGAAAACAAATACATATATTTTATCTCAACTTCACGCTGTATTCCACGTATAGCAGGGTAGGCAGAGGGAACCTAGTGTTAAGACACTCCTTTCTCTACTAACGGAAACTTTTAATATTTTTTTCAATACCATTTTAGACGATGTATGATGGTGACTAAAATTTTAGCTGCCATATGCTGTAATAAGAGCTTACGATTGTTAAGACTTAAGTAACAGCTGTGTTCATTATAATATAAAATTGTGAAGTACCCGCAGTCTTATATCACTTTCTCATTGAAAACCTCTATAGTATGTAAATTGTAATTTAATAGGTATTTTTTTATCACGCATATCCCGCATCTTGTGAGGTAAAAAGGGAAAATCTAGGCCATGATGCTGTACACGAAAGAAATGTGGGATCGATTCCTATTTAGGGGAACTGATTAATTTTATTTCAGTTCAATCACGCCACATAGCACGCATGTTTGATACATTCGAGCGAGAAATGGAAAATTAACTATTAGGCTCTGTCAATATTAGGCTCTGTCTTTTTTATACTAAGCTAATTAAGAACGACGAGAACTAAGAAACGGAGAATGGAGTGATTATTCTCTAAGCTGTTTTTACTTATATTATAAAAAGTGGGTAAAATGTATAAATAAGTTTTTTACCCGCAAGTTGCTTTAGAGTCTGTCTCTCCCCAATCGCCTCTCTAGCTTTATTCAATACTGATACAACTGTATCGACCGCTCGATCTTCATACGATTTAATTTCTGGTAAATTCATTGTTAAGCCAAGAATAACAAATATATTTTCAAAATTTTATAACAAATATATTTTTTAAGGAATAATTTAATAGCAATATCAATTCTGATTTATGTATTTAACTGACATAGGTTACGTCAGTTAGTACGTCAGAATTGACGTCAATAAATTAAAAATAAAATTTAAAAAAAAAACGTACACGGATTAGACATGTGTATGGATTAATGTATAATATAAAGTATACAAGTTTTACAGGGGTTTTATTACAGACTTCTTCCCTATCACGCTATCCCTTTAAGTTAAAGATGATAAAACATAATTTTAAAAATTAAGCCGACTCTTACTTTCTTAGTAATTTGTGGACAAATACATAAACATCCAACATATTAAAATGGTAACCTTATTTTTCTAAAGTCGATTAAAATTTAAAACGCTAATTTCTCTGAATATTCTTCTATATAAAGTCGGAAAACCAGATGAGAAGAGAATAATGGCACGTACCTATAATACTAGATAAACATATTTTTTTTTATTTCAAATCAATTTCAATCTATACTTCTTCACTAATATAAAACTAAAGAGTATTATTATTTATTATATTATAGTACAGTCTCTAATTCGTGGCCGGAACAGAATAATCAAAAGTGAGAAAAAAATCCTAAAACTACATCTGCTCAGCCTTTGAAAGCTAACTTTAAGTCGGCCACAACTCGTCGAACGTACTGTACGTATAGTTACGTATTTATGCGTCATGCGACCAGCAAATACTCGTATAGACGATGACTCAGTAAAGGCTTTCACTTTATCTGCATTGAATGGCTTATGGCGGTCTCATAGTGAAGAATTTACTTGTGAATAATATGGGAAATTAAATAATAGCTTTTATAATACAAACACGTATTAAATAGGTATACAATTATGTTTGTCTGTTTGCCACACGAATCATCAAGAATTTTGTAAATAACGTACTGTTAACTTGTGTTACCTTCTTAGATTATTACATTGTTTTAGGTTTACGCTGTATTCTGAACTTAGCAGCGTAGGCATTAGGCAAAGGAAACTTAGTGTTAAGACACTCCGTTCCCTATAATACACTTCCGTCTCCGTAGAATTGTCCAGGAATTGCGTATTGAGTGGTGGGATTCAACGCCGAATGAACGTATTTAAATAATACTGCATTTGTAGATTATGTACATTTTATTCAATATTTAAATTGACTTACTTACGACCAATGGTGTATAAGACTTCAAGGCCGTGGCCGGCTACAGACGTCTGGTTGTGGGGCACGGTCTCCTCCTGTTAGACAGTGGTGCTCCAGGAAGAGGAGACGAAGCGGGACAGATTCTCTTCTGTACGGGTTCCGTGTTTTCCTTTTGAAATACGGAACCCTAAAAAAAATACCTGTCTGACAATAAACAAAAAAATAACAAACCAAATGGAAACTTACATTTTTATAGCTTTTTATTAATAATCGGTAGTTATCTTTATTGCATAATATTACTCTTGTAGGTACTTAAAGTGACAGACAACATATTTGTGATGTTAAGATAATTTTATCTTATTTCTTTTATCTGTAAATAACTAACTAACTACCTGCTCATGGGTTTGTTCACTTCTTTTGGTTCACTTTTCGATTCCGTACGGTAAGAGTAAAACTGTAAAAGTGGTAACGGACTGCCTTAATATTAGGCTTTCTCAACCTACCCCGCTATGTAAAAAAAATAAATTCCTCCCATAAAGGTTCGTCCATAGAATTGAATAATTTTGTATGTATGTATAAGTACCTATAAGTAATAAAAATATTTAAAATGACATACACGGTATACCTAGTGTGAGAATTTCATTGACCGGAAATACGGATCGTGAGCACAAACAACTAGCATGTGAGCATTTATTATTGGCTGACTCGTTTTTATATTTAACAGAGTATTTTACTTATATTTACGCAACTTAACGCCGCATTGTGTTTATTGAGATACAAAAAATCAATAATAGATACTTATATACCTATATGAGACGAAATTAATTATAATTTGATGTATTCACCCTGTTGCAGGAAAAGGGTCACGAAGAAGTTCCTGGGACTTGGAACCAAAGGGCTTAAGGTCTAAAATGTACATAAACTCCACTATCCAATCCCTTCACACTTCCTAAACAAATTCGAATAATACGATTAATTAAAAAAAGAAAAAGAGGCATGTCGTGATGCAGAGGCACAAGCGTGCTACTCTTAACGTAACAGTTCGATTCCCATTCGAGGAAATGCAATA
The DNA here is from genome assembly GCA_016802625.1 of Heliconius numata. NCBI lineage: Eukaryota > Metazoa > Arthropoda > Insecta > Lepidoptera > Nymphalidae > Heliconius > Heliconius numata. The sequence goes on along the minus strand of JAEBDU010012230.1, from coordinate 106,571 downwards.
TTTATTATTTTAATTTGTTTGCTCCGGTAACGAGGCAAAGGGTTCCCAGGTTCCCTCAGCGTACCCTGTGCGGGATTCAATGTGAAGGTAAAAAACATATCTTTGAATAGCTAACAACCAATAGCTATTTGTATAAAAAATCATAAATATCAATTCTACAGCAAAGGAAAGTGGTGCTTTCAAACGAACCACAATAAAAAAGTAACGGTATTTAAGAAGTATGGTCACATACCATCTACACCAGTTTCTTTTTGCGTATGTTATTATTTTTTCAAGCTTTTCTATATACCTATTTTATTCTATTTCCAGCGAAATATTCAATCACTATAATTCTGTCAATTATTTTCTACATATTTTATATAATAAACCAACGTTTTACGGCGTCGAGTTCCTCCAATCAACATTGTGTGTTGATTGGAGGCCTCCAGAATTCGGTGAAAAATGGGAAACAAAATTGTTAATGGGAAAGGAGTGACTTAACACTAAGGTCTCATGTGCCTTTGATATTTGCAAGATACAACATGAATATAAAACTATAAATATACTAAAGCCTTCCTCGGCGCATTAACTATTCAACACAAAGAAAAATGTTTAATATCACACCAGTAGTTCCTATGATAAGCAAGATCCACCAAACATTTTCTTAGCTTCATCAGTATAGAAATATAAAGTAAGTAGGTAAGGTTCTCAGGTTCCCTAATAAATTCCTTTATTGCTCAATTCGTGACCTACAGACTGACAAACGCACGGACGTAACGAAATGAACGTACAACATTAGCGTTCGTGCTCACGTGCGTGAATCATTCTACTTGGAGATAGCGATGCATAGACTTGTGAAATATAGAAGTGGAATTTCACTTTTCTATTTTTTTTTAATTTCTGGAGGTATTGTGCGTTGAGTAGCGGAACTGAACGCCGTATAACCTAATGTGAACACTCCGTTTTTCTGTTTTCTGCCCGAATTCAAGACATTGCGTGTTCAGTGGCGGAACTGAACGCCACGCTTTTGTCTTTCATCAAAATGGGGAAATGGAAATAATCTATATCTACGATTGCCATATGTAACACACACACACATAATTGTCTAAAAATATCATGTTATTAGTTCATTCAGATTCATTACATGCAGTTTATTTAAGTAAGTGTTTACTTTTATTTTATTGGTATGCTTTTTCATGATATCTTTCGTATATTCCAGTACTATTATGTAGAAAAAATGACTAAAATAGAAAAAAATATTTGAAGTGACAACGAATGAATAGTTTTTCTCGTTCATATTATCTGTGCTCCAATAGCATAATCTTTTTTTCAAAATTAAGAAACAAATTGTAATATAGCAATTGTTAAAATCAAATCAAATATAGCGATAGTACTTAAAAAATAACACATTAGTTAAATTCCAATTTAATTTACAAAAAAATAATATCACGAATTCAGACATTTTAAATTTCTGGGTGTCTTTATCCTCGATACAAAAAAAAATAATAGGAACCAGTAGTATTTGAGATAAGCGCGTACAACCAAACAAACTCTTTAATTTTATAATTCTAGTATATAAATATAGATATAGTCATTCTCATTCAACCTGTTATTGATTCAGTCTATTAGGATGACACAGTCGATAAGTACCTTTTAAACATTCAGTAATAATTTATTATACAATATAAAGTTTTACCTATATACATTTTTATTTGCCTTAAAACACTTGAGGAAAAACCTTAAGAAATTAATTTAAACGTATTGACGTTAGTAAAAAAGGAAGAAAAATACTAGGTAAAGTTATTCTTTTCGTTTTAAAATAAAAACTTTATTATATGACTTATATAAGCGTTACTTAAAAAATATATTTTAAAAGGTCTCACTATGAAATATGAAATAAATATTTACGTAATATATATATATATAACATATATTATAATATTTGTTATATATATATATATATATATATAATTTATTTTATAATTATAACAAAATAAAGAAAAACTTCTTATTTTAATTGTCTTATTAATACATGCGTTACACATTTTTTTTTTTAAATATGAATATTTATTCTCTTTGTTGAAATTTCGCTTCGTACTTAGTGGTTAACTAGTCTTTGTATAGCTTTGGTGGCTTTGGTCGGTACTATTTTAAATAATTAATTTAAAATAACATAAATATATCATCTGTTTAAATCTATCTATCTATCATAGTTCATGAGATACAGCCGGATGACAGACGAACAGACGAACAGCGAACTTTTAGTATTATGGTCCTATTTTACCCTTTGGTTACGGAACTCTAAAAAAAATACCAAAGTATTCTTAATTCTCGGAAAACAACTTATTTGCAAGGCGAGCTATACAAATACCTACATATAATTTTAAAGCTACGAGTACCTATATCTTTTTTCCTTATCTTCTTTACTTAGCACCGTCTACAGCAATTACATTAAATAATTAATGTTTTCCCCATATTTACATATATTTAATAACCTTTAGAAAGAAATTAACTAAGGTTAACTTCTTCCAATGTGACATTAAAAACATATTATATAAAAAAAAAACTAATATAAATTACATAATATAATACAATCATACTTATCTGCTTAACACCATATCAAATATTCCATAAAATTTTACTAAATAAAAGAAATTAAAACGTCACGTCTATATATTTGTAGTTCAACCTGCGCGCGCGCACAACGTGTCAGTCGCTTTACAATATTACGAGTAGACGTACCTTGATAAAGTAAAATTTAAATAAAATTTTACGTTTTTTAATTGTAATTTAGTATATTCACTTATTTTATTATATATTTTTAATTTAAATCATTTATTATACTTTTAGTGATGTGACTCTGCCAGATACGGAAAGAATAAACAATAAATATGGAGTGTTAGTTTTTCTAGACATTTTAAAGTGTTTTTGGCTGTTTTCGATTTATTATATTAAAAATGGGTCTCGATTGTGTCAGTGTAAATATAACATCTAGTAGGGAGGTGTTCGCAGGTTCAGTGCCCTCATTGAATGAACCGGTGAGTTATTCAGTTTTTATATCTGTGAAACTTGTTTTGCTAAATTTGGTGTACGAATGTAAAAGTGGGTTATTTGTCGTATGTTTAATGAAATATTATTGAAAATTGATATTAATTATATAAATTACTTATAATATAAATAAAGGGAATAAACAACATGTGACAAATATCCTTTAGTTAAATACTTTAAATTTTAGTTGTTGATAGGATTTTTAATATTATTCTAAGGTGGCCATGTTCTTTATTATGTTAGAATAATATATTATGTTAATTATATTAGAAACGATTTCCCTTAGTTTTTCTGGCAAAATTTCTTTGATAGTAGCTAGATTTTCTGAGATGGGTTTGGCGCAACCACCACCACCCCCATTCCTAGGACTATTTTCATATCTACTATAAAAATGTTGTTCAATTTAGAATGCATAATATTAAAAAATATGCTAAATTTACTTTCAAATATCTTTAAGGTCAAGAAACCTGAATAGACTACCTACACTCCAATGATTCATAAACACTTTTATAGCTGCACTTGAATACGCTAATTAGATTTTAATTGACATTAAATTATATGAATGTCTGTATAATGCTAATGGGCGTCTCTGAGTGCAATGGATAATGAGCTAGAATAGCTATAATGCTTAAAAAAGTTTGTCCATATAAGTTATTTTATTCTTTTTTTTTGGATAGTTTGAATGTTCTTCAGAAATTTTAGGATGATATAGTCGATGGACTGTAGAATTTTCGACAATTTTGATTCGAATTCGTAGTCACCATAGATAGGCTATTGGTACTGCAGAACCTAACACCGTGGTTAGCCTTAAAACACCGAAATAAGGCTCATATTTAAAAAAAAACTCCCTCGAGTGAGACGTACAAACACATGAGCAGTAGTTTCTAAATTGCTTCGCGTTCACAATGACATCACTAGGAAGTAGGAAATCATATGAAGTTTTTTGTTTAAACTATGTATTTACTCTGTGAAGCTTAAGCATGGGCATAAGAAGTGGGGGGGGGGTAGGTGGGTGGCTCTGTCCGTACCCATACCAGGGTAAAACTGCGGCGTTAAGTCCCGCCACTCTGTGGAGTGAAGCAACGAAAAAAATAAATCACAAAAATTAACTCCACCGGTTCTGGGAACACCCACAACCAGTCGTGTTACAGTCTTACGCTTCTGGCCCTGGGCCTGGTCTGGACTGGTCTCTCATCTTTAATTTTTCTAGAATATTGAATATTTTTTTTAATTAAATAAAAATATGCATAAGATACAAGGTTATTTAGTACCTGAGCTGCAATCCCACATACTTGGTGCACTCTGAATTAATCCAACCTAGACGTAATAAGGATATAGATTGTTATCAAGTAAATTATAGAAGTTGGCGTTCGTACTCGTATTAACTCGTATGTTTTAACATTGAATTGTTAATATAAGATCTAAATAATTTTAAAAAATATGTTGTAAATTTATTTATAAAACACTAAACGTTATGGGTTTAGAGATTGCTCAAAAATTATTATAGGCAACGTCTAAGTATTTTTTTTAATTAAATACATAATTCTGATGATAATACAATACTTTCATTCTTGCTAAGACGAGTAAACAATTTAAAATAACAAAAATCTCATTTATACCTTAGAAAACAAAATGCAAATTTATACTAGTATCTTTTGTTTAATCTAATTTCAAGAATACTACCTGGATTTGAATAGATAAAAATTGTACAGCTTCACGCTGTATCCCGCACACGGCAGGGTAGGCAGAGAGAACCTAGTGTTAAGACACTCCGTTCCCCATTGTCCGCCATATTCTGGATTGCGTGTTGAGTGGCGGGAAATAATAAATATTTATTCCCTCCCTAATTATATCCCTCGAATGGGAAATGAACCCACAATCTGTCGCGTTTATAATCACACGCTTGTGTCTTTAAATATATTTTATACGGTCTTATAGGTACTTTTATTAATAGCTAGGACCTAAAGCAATATATAGCAGTTCCATGGTATACGTGCACGCTCATATAATTCGAAAAATTACAATAGAATTACGCATTTCACATTAAAACGTTCATCTCAATTACCCTATTATTGTTAGTTTCACGTTTTTTTAAAAGGTTTTTTTTCTTCGTACAAAAGTCACGTATTATGCGATCATCAGGTTTTTTTAAAGTTACGAGAATATTTAAATAAACTTCATTTTAATCATTTGAGTGATTCATGGGAAAATAATGTTGACTATAAATAACCTAAACGTGAAAAGATATTTAGTATTTAAAATTATTAAAATAATTTATATACCTAGGTATTGTGGATATAGTGGTGAGGAAGTTGGGAAGTTTGAACTTTATGTCGGCCAATTTCAACCTCAGCTTCACGCTGTATAAGCAGAGAAATTTTGTCAAGACACTACTTTTATAGTGATCTTTGCTAGGATGATTATAATAAAAAAAAACTTTTTGGTGCTTACTTTGATATTCATCCTTATGAAAATAAATATAATAGTCAATTTTAGCATTTTATCTAGATTGAAATTATAGTTTACTGTATAACATTCTAATAAATAATAAAGGAGATGTCACTGATTCGAAATGACCTAGCCTACGGGCGGCTTAGTATGAGTATGACCGACGCGAAAATATTCTTATAGTTCAAGCAGGCGTAGCCGCGTCCGAGTCCACTAGTAGTCATATATATATACATATGGTGAGTAAAAATATGATAAATAATATTATTTATTAAAAGCTTTTATTAATAATAATATTTTTACCTACCATGTAAAAATAAGGGCTTCCCTTAAACAATTGTTTTTAATAACAGTATTATTATTATTACAGCTTATTCATGGTTTATACCCTTCTTTGTAAATAGTGATATAGCAAGTTTTCACAAGTTGTGGTATTAATAATTATATAGTAAAAAAAACTGAAGAGCTAACATCTGAAGGATTCCATTATTCAAGTCCAGGGTCTATCATCAGACCAGCTTGTACCATATTATTGTCTCGATCCGATTTCGACGATTGACTTGGAAAGGATACTTCAAACATAGTTTCGTGAAATTTTTTCACGGTAGTGTCTTAATAGGAACGATGTGTCTTGACACTAGGTTGCCAAATTTCCTCTGCCTACCCTGCTATATACGGGCGTAGCGTGAAGCTCAAAAAAATAGAATTCACACCTCTGTAATAATATTTTATTATTACCATTTGATGACAGTTCGTTGTATCAATAATGTTCAATGAAGTGGCAGAGGAAACATAACACTCTCTTATCTACTCAGTGGCAGTTTCGTCCTTTATATTCCATAAATAGAAGTTTTGTTTATGGTATGTCATAATAATTATATTATTACGAGCTTAACATGAACATGACGATTGTGGGTTCGATTCCAGCTCGGGGAATTAATAATTATTTATTAATATTTGTATTTCTTCCCTCTGGTATCCGGCCAAAAAAGAAGGTTCCGGAAGTTGGGGTGCGATGTGTAATAATACTAGGTTCCCTCAGCCTACATTTGTATTTGCGGGATAGCGTGAAAAAAAATCTGTTGTTAAATGGCGCCTAAACCACTGCCTCTAACCAACTAACGTCAGAGATGTTCACATAAGAGGATTGTTATTTATAAAATTCCATGTAATTATAAGTTATTAAAATAACTAAAATTCCTTTAATTCTATATTTATATAAGTAATGAGGCCATCTTGGCACAGCGTCTGGAAGTAAACACGAAAGTTATGGGTTTGATTCTTACTAAAGGAAAACCTCTTTTTCATTTCCGCACTCTTGATTTCAATCACTTAACACGCAGTGTCTCTATTTACCCTGTACATTGCGGGATATAGCGTGAAGCTGTATTTTAATTTTAATTAAAAAACAAAAATAGCATATGATGCGTAACGCAAAGCAACGAAAAAAAATATGAATTACCTTTTTTTACATATTTTTAAAGTGTTATTGTACACAAGGGGATAAACCACGTTGCGAGAGTCGAATCCGTGGCTCTTAGAAATATATCATATTTGTACAATTCTATTCTAAGCCTAGTAAGATATAATTATGGTCGTTGCTTCCCGCCTTTTTAAGAAACACTACGTTTTGGCAAACCTAAGGACGTGTTTTAACTGACCAAATTCCCCGAAACGGGATCAAACCTACAATTGTTGCATGTACTTACCACTGCGCCACAATGACGCAGTTATATAAGATTTCCACAGGATTTAGACTTTATACAATGATTCATTATTGATTTATTATACAGTAGTAGTATCTAAGTACTACTTGAGTGCATACTAAGTGTGGTTAGACGTATATCAAAAAATCCATTCTGATGATTCATTTGGCGCCATGTGTCATATAAATACTTGTATAGGGATTATCTATGTATATTATATATGTACATATATGTACATATATATTGAAATCGTTGGGGCAGAGTGTTTGACTGTATTTTTTTTGTTTTTAGCTTTTACCCGCATACAGCAGGATAGGCAGAAGGAACCTATTGTTGAGACTCTCCGTTCCCCACTTTCTGCCGAATTTTGGAGGCATTGCGTGTTGAGTGTAAATGTGTTGACTGTAAATATGTCAAAGTATTTTCTTTTTCCGCTTTGGCAACAAGACAAAGCGCAGCGTTAGGTTCCGCTACTCAAAAAAAGCATTGATCAATAACAGGCAGCCTCACGCTGTATCCCGCATATACCAGGGTAAGTAGTGGAGGAGTTAAGACACTCTTTTCGAATTTTTCAAGGCATTGCGTGTTATGTAGCGAAACTCAACGCCGAGCTCTAGCCTTGGTGCCAGAGCAAAGAAATGAAAATATTAAAAACTATCATAATAAAGTCCCCCTGTGCCACAAGGGTTTCAAAAATGCCTTGATAATAAGTAAATGTTGTATTTCTCCGCTTTTCCTCATTTTTTAAAAAGGCTTTTTTCAGAAAATGAACTCTGAAAACAAAGTATAAGCATAAGTTATACCACATTATATAGGTAACCTTATTACTAATGGCTGCAATAAATGAGTATCGAACCCGCAACCTTCAGCATTTATCGTCATTCTCTTACCATAATTGTTTCATAGACAATGACAATATACAATTCTAAGTGACCCGTATTACCTATTCCAGTTATAAGGGATTAGACGTCACTACCTGACCCGACCTGACCCAATAAAGTGGGGCTTTTATTATTTACCTGGCGTAACATTTTACTTATAATTTCTTGAACTTTAACCACAAACTACGTGTTAGTAAATATTATGAAAATTGATGATTTAAACACTTTGTTATTTGGCATTGAATAAGTGATGTTTATGTTTTTTGGCAGGACTTAGTGGGTACTTTTGTTGCTTGTTACATTTTTTTTTCATTTTCTCTCTTTATCTCTCATAGCAGGGTCTGTTCTAAAATGATTTACTGGCAAAGCACTGCTTTCATCACTATTTGTCCAAGTTCGAAGCGTTGCATGTTGAAGCTTTCTATATTTTACTTCTCAATATGCTATACAGTTCATCGTGGCAGAAGTTTGTAACTGACGGTTGTGGGTTTGATTCCCACTCGGAAGAATAAAATATTTACTGTTTTCATTTCTTTGCCTTGTTTTAATGTCTTGTTATTTTGCTATTTTTCTATTCTGGAAGGAATAACACTTTAAAAATGTAATAAGTGAAATATCAAAGAGTAGTGTTGTAGATTCAGGCAATATGGGGAATATATGTCTTCCCACTTGATTATTTTTGCCTATTTTCATGTAGGGAAACGAAAAAACGTCAGCTATTTTTTTTAAATATTTATTAACATTTTATATTTATATAACGAATTAAACCGAAAATAATCGCCTTCTAAATCCTGTCTAAGAGCTAGGTACCTAACTTAAGTACCTAAAACGTAAACTAGGTCCCACAACTTACAACAATATTGATAAATTCTGATCCAAATACATAAATAGATGTCTCCTATCAATCGTAACAATGATTTACTATTTTATAATTAAATTCCTCGCGATAACCGACACCTTTGCGAAAGTTCCTCCACTCGCCGATAGATGGCGCTAGTTGAAACGTGATAAGAAAATAAAGTTGTTTAATAATAAGAAATCTTTGTACGTTTTACGACTCTATTAGCATTGTTTGGCTTAAATTGCCGTATAATTAAATATACATACAATCATGTATGTTAGTATATTCGTTATTAATATAAGTAACTAATGTTTATGCGTTTTCCTTATTCAGTTTCTTGATAGAGGAACTCAGTGTTAAAACATTCCGTTCCCTACGTCCCCCCCAATTTCCGAAACATTGCATTTTGAGTGTCACAACCCAATTTCGCATTTTGAAAAAGTTAAAAGGTTTAAATATTTTTTCCCTCGGGGGAGTATCGAACCACCTACTGGTGTGCGTCGTGCTCAAATATTGAAAGAAACATAAGTTCCTAAATCACAGTATTACAAGAGATCAATTGTGTGATGTTATCCAATAAACCAACATACTTTGAGTTACGCTTTAACTATAATTTGGATAGCTTTATCCAATACAAATATTTAAATATATAATAATTTTTAAGGCCCTCATGGCGCATAGGCAAAACGTTTGACGTTTATGAAATTATTTAATTTCATCTCCTCGTTATGATAAGGAGGAAAAGTGCGGCGTTGAGTCCCGCCGCTCAATTCGCAATGTCTAGAATTTTACCGATGCGTAGACAGCGGAGTGTCTTGACATTAGTTTATTATAATTCTATTAAATCTATCCAATGTCACGTTGAATCTTTTCTGAATGAAACCATTCAATGTAGATTATTGATAACCTTTCGCCTTCGCTAGCGACTAACGTAATTTATATTTCTCTATTCGTTTATTTATCTTTTACTACAAGGGCTATCGATGGTTTGTAGTTACTGAACAGATCGTAGTTTTAAGATTATGCTTATGTCAGGAATTATTAACTAAACTGAACGGTGCACTTTATATTCTCAGAGCAATGAAATGTGGAATGGGGAAATGGAAATAATTCATTTCTTCGAGTGGGAATACAACCTACATTCACCTTGTTGAATGTGCTACTGCTCTACGATGGGCTTAGATTTATGGATCCATAATATACTGAGCCTACTAATAGTAATGCTCATTTAGTGCAATCCGTTTTTCAGCTTCACGCTGTTTTCCGCAAACAGTAGGATAGACACAGGGAATCTAGTATTTTCTCGAGCGGTTATCGAACCCACAACCAGTCACATTGAAAGACACACACTTGTGCCACAGCTGGCCTCGTAGTGCAATAACGGTCGACCATAAGGCATTTAAAAAAAAATATATGTCAATGTATTCCGAAATTTATATTTAAATAAATATATAGTACTTTATATATACATATATAGTACTTTATATAGTACTAGGGCATATTTAAATAAATATATAGTACTTTTAACGTACTTCTTAAAATATTTACAAAGAAAACAAAAAATCTCACTGCAAAAACTAAATTAATGTATACAGTAACACTCGAGCCATCAAGATAAATCCAACAACGTATCATTTATCATAATCGGTTCACTGGTTTAACAGTTAGAAGGGAACATGAAAACGGACATACGCGCTAAAAATATAACCCTCCCTTTGCGAAGCAATCGGGTAACAGTGCAAATGCGTCATTGTTGCACCAAATAACCTATATGTAGCTACGTCACAACTGCGACATAACGGCGTCAAAAATCAAATGACTATTTATGGTTTAATCCATATTAAAAAATAAATATATTCTTATTTTATATTATATTAATAATAAATGTATTAAATATTATTATATTCTGATAGACTTCAAACAAAAGCGTGGTTTTCCCTCTAAATAATTAGTCATCACGGCAGTTATATGGGAATTATTTAGTTAAACGTGTCAGTTAAATAAATTAATTTGTTGAGACTACACTATTGAATTGTTAACTATTTAACTTTTGGATTAAATTTAACTGAAAAATAAGTGCAGTTTAAATATAATGGTTCAAGAAACACTGTTTCGTGCGAGTATTGAAGGAATCAAGAAAATGACTATGCCTCGTGTACAAGTGAGTGAATTGAATGTTTTAAATTAACATTTTTTTAGTACTTATTGTTGCTAGTACTTTTTTTGGTACAATTTCATGAAAAAATGTACTCGAAAAAAATTGTAGTATTCGAACATAACGAGATTTGAACCCGCTCCTTTCGACAACAATACCCACTCTAATAGCTGTTAACTTCAGTGGTTTTTGACAGCAAAAATACTTTTATTTTTATTGTTTATATGAGTATACTAAGGCTAGAATAGAAAAAGGTTTAGGGCATTACGTTCTATCTACTTACTAGCGGACGCGCGCAGCTTCGCTTGCGTATTTAAGGGTGAATTCTAATAACCCATGAAACATGTGTTCAATGAAATATTTTTAAGAGTCTAAATTTCAAATTTTATAAAAATTGGTGACGATTTAAAAAAAACCTATACAAACTTTCAACCCCTTATTTGCACCCTTAGGGGAAGAATTCTAGAAAACGATGAAACACGTGTTCAATTAAATACTTTTAAAAATCTAAATTTCAAATTTTATAAAAATCGGTGCCGATTTAAATTTTTTTCCATACGAACTTTGAACCCCTATTTCACCCCTTTAGGGTTAAAATTTTTCAAAATCCCTTCTTAGTGGATGTCCAGATTACGAAAGTAAACTTTTGTCCAAATTTCACGTTTCTACGCACAGCGGTTACGGCTGTGCGTGCGTCTTACCTCAGTCAGTGAGGACAAGTCCTTTTATATATATAGATATGTGGATGGATGTATGTTCTATTGTCACGCAAAAACTACTGAACAGATTTAGATGAAACTTTACAGTAGTGTAGCTTATATAACAGAATAACACATAGGCTACACTTCATGAAAATATTTTGTGTAATTTCACTTCGATATTTTAACTGTAAGTTCAAGCGGGCGAAGCCGCGTATGTGGTAGACTCTAGAAGTATATAATATTGTAAATATATTTAATGTTACGCCAATAACACGATTTTCCTTTAAAGCTTATGATATTACGAATTGTTTGTGTTTATTAGAAACAAAGGGAATTACAGTACCAAGTCACGTATACAAGTAAAATTACCTATATGTAGGTACATAATATATAATTCCCATCTCCTTCCCAGATATAGACGCTAACGAAACGTTGATGCTAAAAAAATAATTCTTATCTATTTTTATTTGAAAATAGAGGCGAAACCGCAAGTAAAAGCTAGTGAAAATAACAATAATCTTTCTTATCAATACACGAATAATTTTGAATTACGCATTCTGACGCTAACGTGACGCACTTGAGGCGTGCCCGATTGGACGATAAATTGTATTTCCAAATTCTACTTCCGCTACTTTTCGCGGAATTTTGGCGGCATTGCGTGTTGAGTAGCGGAACTGAACGCCGCGCTTTGCCTTGTTACCAGAGCGGGGAAAAATATATAGGTATATAATATTTCACTCCCCCGAGTGAAAATCGAATACATCGAACTCCACCCACCATCACTGCGCCACGACTGCCTTACAACTACTTTCAAATAGTCAAGTTCAAAAATGTCAGTAATGTCAGTCCTACAGGAAGCTACCACCGACTAGGAAGGTAGAACATACTGCTCCCAAGTGAATGTATAAATCTTCTTTCTTCAATAAATATATTACTAATAAATATATTTCTTAATAGAAGAATAAACAAATATTTAAAAAGAAATGACCGATAAACAAATACCTTATATGGAATTCGTACTTTCATTTATTAAATTGTGATATACATGATCTTATCAACGATTCTAAAGTAAAATAGTAAAAGCGCCAAGTTCTTCAGGTAACGTTGTTTTTTGTAATACATATTTTTAAGGCCGTTTGTAGGTCGCGACGGTTGTAGGTTCGATTCCCCCTGAGTAGAAATAAAATAATTATTTTCACTTCCTCGCTTTAATAACAAAACAAAATTCGCAACATCTTGATCAGAAGTAGTGGAAAAAGGAGTATCTTGACTCTAGGTTTTTTCTGCTTATGCTATATACGTGAAAAATAAAGATACATATTTTCATATTATATAATACTTTGATTGTAAATAGTACTTACATAATACAGTTACTTACATATTACAGTTGTTATAGTGTGTATGTATATTTGTATAATATTTATTCATTCTGAACTTGGCTATTTTTCACATACAAGAGTGCTTACGATAAGATAATGTACTAAACTATTATTATATTAGTCACACCAAATCAGTTTATTGCAGTCGATTTGTAAAAACCCTGCAATAGTGTTGTATTTTCGAAATATTTGTGAGAATAATTTAAAATTGTATAATTTATTATTTGGATAAACAAGTGAAGATGCAGGACTACTCTACATACGTATATATACCGGTAATTATTAAAAAGTTACTTCAATTATAGATTTGGATATTTATATTAACTAAATTTAATTTTAAGGAGAAAATAGTGTTTAACGACTTTTTTTCTCTATTTTACTCCCTCTCAAAGATATATGGAGGAACTTAATTCCCCCAATTGGAGTGCCCCAAATAAAAAACCCCAAATATTACAAATAAAAATTCTAATATATAATAATACGTCAATAAGTGACCTACATAAAATTGATTTTCTTTAGCATTACTATAAATGACGTATTTATATAGTTTTATAGTAATTTCGTAGAAGTACAATTGTATTTCCTTGAAGTAACGTAGTATGAATGTACACTTTCCAGGGCCATTTCAATGGATTACTTATTGTGGTATTTAAGAATAAATAGGTTATGAGTTCAATTTTGTCTTTGATTTTTTTTTGATATGTTATGAAAATTAAGGCTTTGCGTATATATATTTTTTTACTCCATGTTCTTTCCACACATTCAGGAAGTAGGAACGTGGGAACCTTGTGTTAAGACACTCCATTACCATTGTGACATTTAGCAACTGACTCGTCGTTACCAGAGCAAAATTTCTAAATTATTGATCCCTTAGTCATCAAACAGATAACATTATCTTTAAATACTCGTACATATATTTATATGCTATATGCATTACAATGTACTTCAAATTGTTAATCGAATTTGCTACTGTTGCATAATATATATATTTTTATTGTCATCACTTCAAGCTATATAGATATAGTTAGTAAGTCGTATAGGTAGGGTAGTCAAAGGGAACCTGGTGTATCTACTCCATACCTAACTTTCCGCCCAATTTCCGAGATATTGCACGTTAAGTGATTGAACTCATCGCCACGCTTCTTATCTCCAGAACGAGAAAAAAATTATTGTTACTTTTGCCCGAACGGGAATCGAGCCCGCAGCCAACAGTCACGTTTACAGCTTATGAGGGTTCTAAAAAACACAATTATTACTATAATTTCTGATACCTATAAACTCTCAGCTTGTATTTTAAATTTTAGTTTTGAACTTTTTTAGCTTTCTCTTAAATAGACTTATACAAAAGTAACAATATTAAATAATAGAATACTTTTGCTAATAAAATAAAATATTATAGTATTTTTTTTACTTGTTTATAAGCCAAATTATGCTATACCATTTGTCAACTACCAATGCAAAATAATAACTAAACAAATGATAGAAAGAAAAACTCATCCAAAGTGAAAAAAACTATACAATTTATCTCAAACTTTCGATCACATAATTTAAGAAGAAATTTGACAAAATCGCTTTAAGTTCTAAAAGCTATTCGCTTTTATTTCGCTTTTCCCATTCTAAGACAAATTATCGTCATTAGCCCTAAGGCAGGGCAATGATCTAAGGGCGAAACGAACGAGTCAAGGTCAACGAGACCCTTCTGATAACTTATATAATTTTATACAGTGAATTTGTTATGAGGATCTTTATATTGACGACGGTCGTAGGTTCGATTTTCATTTGGGAAAATTTATTTTAGGTTCCCACCCTAGTTGATTTTACCTCTTAACACATAATGCCTCGAATATTTGTGAGGAACTTAAGAATAAAGTGTATTAAACTAAAACATTTTTTTATTGTAGAGTAGGCAGAGGGAACCCTAACCCTCCCTAGTGAGATTTAACCCACACCCGTCTCGTTTTACAGTCAAGCTTTAATTTAATAAAGTAAAAGCTAATAACAAAAACAAATAACCCAAAGCATTTCATAACATATTCTCCTATTTTTTCCAAATTTCAATTTACATAATATTGGCACGTGTAAGGAATCCATACAAACTTTCTATTATATATATTTCATATAAATTATATCACGATAAAGTGTTTCTAAAGGGTTCGGTACAAGGACACGTATTGAAGGTCGAGCGAGTGACCTTGGGAGACCTTCTAAGGTCTTTGATAAAGTGGATTTTCAAGGTTATATTGCTTAATGGCTGTTAGTAAACTTTGAGGGTGATGTAAGATATATTAGCATTGGAATTTGATTTTCTTACTTATATAGAAAATGTATAATTTGTATGTTGGATTGGGATTCGTTTCCAAGACGGTGTTTCACCCCATATAGCAGTGTAGGCAGAGGCAATTTGGGAACTTGATGTTAAGACACTTCGTTCCCATTAAGACACTTTCGTTCTGTGGAACAAAGAATGTGGGTATTCCGCCGAATTCTGCAGATATTGCGTGTTGATTGGCGCAATTCAACGCCGTGCTTTGCCTCATTACCAGAGCGAGACAATAAAAATATTAATTATAATTATAAATTAATAATTAATTATAAAACTTTCTATTTAGTTATATTGCATATTAAAAATATTTATTTACTTATCGTTTTTGTTACAGAGAAGAGACTTGGAGTTACAGGAAGAGAAAAATGAAAATGAAAGTAAACACAAGATATGCTGGGCATTAGGTGTGGACTTGCCGTTGTTTTTATTAGGTAACTTATGTTTTTTATATACTAAAATTTGCTATAGGCCAGGCTTGGTGCTACTATTGATTTGAAAATGGAATATTTAAAATTTTCCTTTTCTAAGTGCGGCGTTTAGTTCCTCCACTCAACACGCAATTCCTCGAGAATTAGGCGGAAACTGAGGGAAATCCTAAAATATAATTATTATAATAATATTTCATAGTAACTTTTAGTCGTAAAAAGTCATCAAATGTCTAAATAGAATCGACTAAAATAAAAATCATACAAAAACTAACCCATCAATATGTTAATATCTAAAATAATTTAAACTTTAAACGTTCCATCTTTCAAGTAACTCATTAAGTCATCAAAAACTAAATTACTTTTTGGAAATAAATTATGACTTTAGTATGAAACTTAGTTTTTATATGAATAATAAATCAGTTAATTTTGGTTTTATTTTTAACTGCATTTTAAAGTTATAAAACAAAATATATGAAACTTTTATAATAATTATAAAAGGATTTTGAAACCGAATTCAAAGTCTTCATAGCGTCTAGATAGTAATCGTGTCGGTTGTGGGTTCGATTCCCACTCGTTGAAATGAATTAATTTAATTCAAGGATAAAGCGCCTCGTTCAGTTCAGTTTAGAAAAGCATGGGATGTGTAGGGAACGTAGTGTCTTAACACTAGGTTCCGACTGCCTACTCTGCTATATACGAGAAAATAATATGATTTCGATAATAAATATATTTTTATAAGCACTTCTATTAACCATACATACTTTCAAAACTTTTTTTTCCTAATTTGAAGCAGTTATCCTTACTAGCAATGAGAAACCTATCCACTACACTATAACGGCCCAATATTACTAAAAATACATTTTTAAAATACAAATTATGCTGCACATGTGTGGACCCCACGGTGACGCATATGGGCGTAGGCAGAATGCACGCAATCGCAGTCATTACTAAATAAAAAAAAAATCTTTTAAAAAATACAGTGTGAACGAACTTAATTATATACAAATGTATATTTAAAATGGTAGTAAAGGTTGGTTAATATCTTTTAGCTTCTTGTTAGGGTTCGGTTCCCAATTTGGGGTTTAACGTCACGCTAGTTAGAGGTAACATGGTGCTAAGATCATCTGTCACTCACTTTTCGCCAATTTTTAGGACAGCGCGTGTTAAGTGGCGCAACTTAACGCCGCGTTCCGTCTTACCAAAGCGGGGAAAATGAAAATATTGTGGCTGAATTTGACGTTCTTACTGTAAACACGACAGTTATGGGTTCCATTATCACTCGGGGAAATGGATTATTTTCATTTCCCCACTCTGGTAACGGGATACAGCGTGAATCAAAAACGCATTAAATTAATATGATTTACTTATTTCCTTATAATTAGAATAAAAGGCGGCGATTTATCGATATCGAGTAAAACCTATAATTTAAATATACTTTTACATCACTTTAATCGATTCCGGTCTATCATTATTTATCGTTAGTAGGTAGTTCGTAATACATTTAAGTTACTGCTTTTTTATAGAAAAATAATTTATTCGATTATATTAATTATTTAATGGATGTTATTTATTGTAATTGATTTTTAATGTGGCGTATTTTTTATTAGTTGAGGCCAGTCGTGGCGTAGGAACATGAGTGTGAGACTGTAGACTGGTTCTGGGTTCTGTCCCCTCTCGATGAAATGTAAAATTTATTTACATTTATATTTTCATTTCTTCGCTCTGGTGTCGAGGTTAAGCGCGGCGTTGAGTTCCGCCAACCAACACGCAATACCACCATAATTCCGCGGAAATTGGGAGCGGAGTCTTTCTAAGTACAAATAGATAAAGGAATATTATTTATATCTTTTCTTTATTTACCAAGATACGAATCAATATAAATTATTTTAAATTGATTGTTACCATTATTACTAATTTCTTATTGTGGACTCAATAAAATATATAAAAAAATTATACATGTGGCGCCATCTGTTGTCGAGTAGCATAACCTGTTATTTTTTGTCTACTGGGCTTACTACATCACTCGTAATTTTACAATAAAAATATTGTAAAGAATTATTTACATTATAAAGTAGTTAGGTGACGTGTTGAGTTCCGCCACTTAACAAGCCTATAATAGGGAGCGGAGTGTCTTAACACTTAACTCCCTCTACCTACGGTGCTACAGGAGGAAAACAGCATGAAGCTGAAAAAAAAAGAAAAAAATAATAGTAAAATTAGTAATAAAAAACCTAGTAAACTCAAAAAATCATCCAAAATTTTCTAATTTCTACATTAAAATTTAATATATAACCATTATACAACTTTTGAACTAACAATTGAATAATCAACGACATCCCACCACCCATTTAGATTATGCAATGTACAGTGCAAAACAGAAATAAAACCCTATTCTCTATAGAAAATAACCGAGCTAGTATCAAATTTTTTTGCTGTCTGTACACACGTGGACCTCAACGTGGCGAGAGCAAAATTGCAAATTGCATTCTAGACGTTGCGTCATATAAAACATCCTCTCTATTAGATAACTGTAACAGACAGACGTACATACAGATTAAATAAATAACTGGAATATTGTTAAGTATTTGTTTTTAGTTGTTCTCTATTTTTAGTGTTAATTATTTTCATTTTTCAATTCTAATAAGATGTAGAGGATGTCGAGGCAAGAGGCGAGCGTGCGACTGCAAAACCATTTAAGATTTTTATTTTCTTTAACTACCCCGAATAAGAATTGAACCCATAACCCATCTCACGTTTGCAGTTAGACCGCTTCACCTAGACGGTTTATGTGAGAAATCTTGTTCAGGACTATGCTAGAACGTGCAGTTAGTAATGAAACAGTAGAATAAATCAATTAAATAATTGGACCAACAAATGGGGACTAAATGGTGGCGAGCTAACCCATATGAGTAGAACAATTTAGCCCACCTGTATATATTATTCAATATCCTGCTACTTTATTTACGAAGATTATAAAATTAAACTAAATCAGCTTCACGCTGTATCCCGCACACAGCTGGGTAGGCAGAGAGTAAGACACTCCGATCTCCACTTTCTACTAAAAGGACCTATTTTCAAACCTTATAAGAATTTAAACAAAAAACGATTATATACTGAACTGTTAAGGAAGTAACTTACTTCTCTTCAACTCCATTAATCACAAAAATAGACGAAACAAATGAAAAGGACCTTAAAGTAATGATCATCTATCTCTTGATGGATGATCCTCAGGTTTTTGACATTGGTCGTTAGCCAATTTGCTCCAAACCCTCGCTTCCTTCTTCCAAGCCAGTTCAAAGTCAATGTCGAGAACACCGGATGGTGAAATTGCTGGCAAAATTTCACACTCAAACTGATTGTTGGTGACGTATTTTGTTTGGAAATATGGATTGAATGTTTGGAATAAAAAAGTGATTATGGATAGCTCTTAGCTTCACGGTGGATCCCGCGTATAGCAGGATAGATAGGGTTAACACTCCGATCCCCAAATTCCGTTTAACTTTGGAGATGGTGGTTCAGAACGATATATCATATTTTCTACTAATAATATCCGAAATAATTTTTCTTTGATATAAGCTAATATCATAATTACGTCTAAACAATGAAGTTTGTCTTTTTCTTAAAAAAAATATGTTTTTCCTTTTTTTAGCTTTACATTCTATCTCTTTATTCCTTGTTGGGTAACCAGAAAGAACGGAACAACACTTCGGTATTCTTGAAAATAAAATTAATATTATTTTTCTTATTGTCCACAGTGTCAATTATCATCGTATTATTTGAACTAGGAGTGATTCCACACTACAAAAGTGGGTTCTACTGCAATGACCCCGCTCTCTCCTTTCCGTTCACAGGAGACACAGTGTCTATGGGAGTTATATTGTCGACTATAATTTTACTACCTTTTGTTATGGTAAGTATAGGTTTTTAAAGAAGATTTCAGTTAAATATTTATTATTTTTTAAACATAAATTACTTAAGTAATCTGTTTTTAATATAATCCGTAAATATTTATCCCTAAGAGAAAGAAAAGGGGTAAAAATATTTGTAAGAGGAAAATCTTGGTCCAATTTTTGTATTAAGTAGCAATTTTCCTCTGGTCGTATACTACCTATATATGGCAATTTTAGGGTAAACTTTGTATGAGTTTATTAAATAATTATTTAATATCTGTTTATTATGGAACACTACGCCCACTTGTAAAAATACAATTTTTAGTAAAGTAACACAAATATACTCCATTTTACCCTCACCTTGTTTTACCCATTTTATAAAACCATTGTTTTTTTTCAGATTTTCCTCACAGAACTTCTACTTTTTGACTCTTCTTATTCAATAAGAATAAAACTCGACTACTCAGCGAGGAGAACAGCGATACTGTACAGAAATTACGTATACGGTATGTTCTTTAACCTTGGCATCGTGGAGGTGATGAAGGCCATTACCGGAAGTCCCAGGCCTACCTTTTTTGATATCTGCGAACCGGATGCAGCGAAAACTTGCAACGGGTAAGTTTTTTTTAATATTCTTCAATAATAAGTAATGAATTTTTAATAGAAATCTTTATAATTTTATCATTGTATAAGACAAAGTCGTTTTCCACAGATGCAATCTTAAATATTTCAAATTACTTAGCGAATTGTACTGCAGTTGTCACTTATAGATGCATTATTTCTTTGCTCTGGTAAAAGGCAAAGCTAGAAGCTAGCGTTGAGGCGCAGCCACTCAACACATAATGTCTCGAAAACTCGGCAAAAAGTGACTAGCGCAGTGTCTTAACACTAGGTTCCTTCTGCTTACCCTGCTATAAGCGGGATACAGCGTGAAGCTAAAAAAAAAGAAATTAATTAATTTAATTTATTTTATTTTACAGATCAGAGTACGTCAGTACATTTGAGTGCACATCTACGAGATTTCCCATCTGGTACCAAACAGATTCGTACCACAGCTTCCCTTCAGGGCACACGTCGTTGTCTGTATACTGTGGAATGTTTATAGCAGTGAGTATAGGATCATTTCTGGTTATACTTTTATAAATACTAGCGATTCATACGCGGCTTCGCCCGCTAGTATTTAATTTTGTATAAAATGACAGACACGCTGCTATGGCAACGAATATTGTATGCATCATTTTTTTTTTTATATCTATTAATTTGTAGTCGCGACTAGTTGTGAGTTCGATTCCCATTAAAGAAAATGAAATATTTAAATGAAATATTGAAATATTTTATTTAAATTTATATTGTCATTGCTTCGCTCTGGTGTCGATATATTTTTTTTCTAGTTTACTAATTTCTACCCTTTTTCCTTACAGTGGTACCTCCAACGCCGTGCTTTCAGCTGGCGTAACCGCACAGTACTTCTAGTACCGATACTACAACTACTTTGCCTCGCGTACGCCGCCATATGCTCGCTCACCCGTATAACTGATCATCGACATCACTGGTGGGATGTGCTGGTTGGTGCAGCTATTGGTTTAGCTACTGGTTTTTATGCGGTAAGCTTATAGATTTTTTTTGGTTTCAACTTTTATTAAAATAGGTGGAGAGAACTTAGTGTCAGGACACTCTATTTCCCATTTTCTACCCAATGTTTGAGCTACAAATTGTGTTGAGTGGGGGAAAGTAACGTGATTTGACTTGTTACCAGGGACAATGAAGAATAACTCATACTATTCAACAGCGAATGGAAATTGAACCCACAACCTACGGGCTTGACGAAATATCTCTTTTTGTTTATTATAACCGTTAGAGTCATGTATTTCAACGTGTAACACGTCTTGTCAACATCGTTAGTTAGTACAAACAAGGGGACTAATTAGATTCCTTGTTGGGACCGAATTTAGTTATTTACTGGACAAATGTTTATTGTTGTAATGTCAGGTTATTCACCTTTGCTCTTGTAGAATTATATAAATATTAAATACTTATTTTTGCCCGTGGCTTCGTTCGTGTGGTTAAATGCGACGTGAGAATTGTGTACGACAAGTAAGTTTGCGGTACTAAAAAAAAATATATTTTAATATATTAGAAATTTATGTTTATTTTTTTCTTTTACAGATTTTGGTGATAAGTAAAAATTTCAACGTAAAACCAAATAGTATAGAAGATAAAACCATGACAGAAAGTCAACATACAGTGAGAACGCTGGTATTTGACGGGCCGCAACTACCTGTGCCTTGAAATTAAAAAAAAAAACGAAAAATTATGAAAAAAAAAACTCTGCTGTCATAATAATAATGCGGACTTTACTTTTATTAGAGCAAAAAAACGAAAATATTGAGCTTTTAAAACGTTATTAAATAAATAGATAATAACTAGTTTATTTTAATATGTGATAATGATAATTTTAAATTGTTTGACATATCATGACGTGTGACGTTTTAATGTTTTATTTTTTTACACTTAATTTTGCGATGACAGGACTTAAAAAATCTGTTATAGTCACGTATAGTTATAAAAATATTTGTTATTTATTTATTTATTTATTTTGTGTAAGTACTTTTATTTTTTTATTTTGTGGCTTGGGGTATAGAACTTAAAAATAAATAATAAAAAAATCATGTAATTCATTATATATAGGAAATATTTTAATTTATGACTTTTTCTTTTTACTTATTTAATTAGAAATTGTATCCAATCATAAGACTGTAAAAAATCTTTTTATTCCTAAGTTTTGTTTCTTTTTTGTTTTTGTATGCTTCCTTAAAAATAAGTTAAGACTTACATATATGTAAATAATGAGGAATCTAAATAAATATTGAATTTAAATTTAAACTTAGGGTAACTTAAACTTAATACTATATATTATTTACCTACACGGTTACGTCTATTTAATAGGTGCGGCTTCAAATCCAGCTAGGATAATTATTACAAATAATTAAAATATGTGAATATGAAATATGTAAATACATAATGTTAAAAAAAATGTAGAATGAATGTGAGAAAAACAAGGAAAGGACAGTATTATGTGAAGTTTTTGTTTAAATGGATTCTGAGCGTATTAAACTATTGAAAAAAAGCATCTTTTGTTTAATCACCTCTATAAATAGATTATAATTTTGCAATAAAATACTTCAATGAAAAAGAAAACTTTATTTTATTTTAAAAGTGAAGAACAGAGTGTCTTAACACTAGGTTCCCTCTACCTACCCTGCTGTAATGAAGCTGATTTTACCTTATTTTGGTTTTAATCCGTATCACGCATATAGCAGGATAAGGCGAGAGAACCTAGTATTAAGATATATCAGTTTCCCATTCAATCTACCAGACATTATATGGTGAGTAGCGGAACTTAACGCCGAAACACAAACATTGAAACGTTTTCGAGCAAATAGCTTGCAAATTGCAATACAAACAGTGCAATTATTATTAAAATAACTTAGTCTTTACTAATACTACGGTTAATAATATATGACAGATTTGTACCAGTGACCTCCATAGTACTCACAACCTATCAATCAAAGAAACTATGCCACTACGATCATTTATAAGTAACAGATCCAAATATAGATACGTTATCGCCCCTTAAAGGATCAAACTTATAATATTGGTACATACCATTTATATTATTACTGAAATGAGGATGTATGATATACTCGTAGGTTCGAATCCCGTGATGCAATCAAACGATTTACTGTCAAAGGATGTGTTTTTTTGATGTAAAATTGCATGTAATTAAAATTATGGATAAAATAACAAAGAAACATAACTAATGTTTCTTTGTTATTTTATCCATAATTTTTACTTATTTTTTACATATACTTTTCCTATTTTTTTTACCTGCATATAGCAAGGTAGGCAGGTTCCACTTCCTTGCATAATTCAATGTTGTCTCTCTCTCTGTCCAGAGTAATGAAATAAATATTTTATTTCTTCAAGTGGAAATCGAACCCACTACCAGTCGCGTTTAAAGGCCTCTACTGGTTTGTATGTATCATATAAAATTACAGTAATTCCTATAATATTAATGACGAAAACAATTAGTAATATTTACTGGGTTATCACTGATGTGCCTTCAATCAATATCTAAATGTGTTAGTTCAGAAATATAAACTCCTAGCAAAAATAGATACGAACGAAAGTATGACTGTACGCGAAATCTACTGGATTATAGAACTTTATTAACGTGTAATTTATATTAGATATTTAGTGTTTTTTAATTCAAAATATTTTCTATTTACTTAAAAATGTTCCTTAAATATTCCTTACTTAATATAAGTTCAGAGACGTTAGTGGCACAAGCGTGTGTCTGTAAAAGTGACGGTAGTTCCCAAGGGTTCCATTCCCACTCGGGGGAAGGAATTGTTGTTATTTAATATTAAACAACTCAATTCAACGTGATTTAGATATCTTATAATCTATAAATAGAAACAGCATCTCCAAATCACTCTCAAAATCGATCTTAGAGTTGAACAGCTTATAAACACGGACTTTGGTTTCTTCTAACTACCCTCTTACATGCATAGAAAAGAAAGACATAAGGGAAAAAGTTTAAACTAACATTTTTCATAGCAAATTCCAAAGTAATTTTTAATTGGTAAGTATTGAACTCTACGTGACTGAACGTGACAAATTCGCTTTAGTGGCTGCATTTTCCATCGATTTGGGAAATCCTCATGACTAAGACCAAAGTAAACGTCACAAAGTATGTACTGTTGCCATGTAAATGTAAATGCATGCGTAGCGTTGACAAAATGGGTGGAATATTTTTTTTAGCTTTAGGGTAGGAAAAGGGTACTTCAAAACTTAGTGTTTAAGATACTCCGTTCCTACTATGACTTTTTTGTTCCCCACTTTTCACTAAATTCTTGACGCATTGCGTGTTGAGTTGACACTAATCGTTACTTTGTCTCATTACTAGAGCGTCGGAATCGAACCCACACCTGTCGCGTTTACAGTGTGCTAAAGTCCTGCCAGGATGGTGAGTGAGGCCTTAAAATATAATTAAAAAATATATAAAATTACTTACAATAAAACATTTGTATAGTATTATTTTTATACTAACTGTACTATATTTTTTAATGACTTATAATAGCATTCGATGGGGCCTTTTTAAGTGCAATTTAAAAACACTTTACAATACCTGTATACTGTATAGGCATTTAATAATAACTGTAACAAACTGAAACAACCCTAGCAACCGTCAAACAAACATGTCAGGAAAAATTTTCACTGTTGATATAAATTAATAAATAATTTAGAAAAAGTACAAAACCATAAGAAAATGTGATACAAAAATATGATCTGGATTACTAGAATTAAAACAAATATTGGCAAAAGATGGCACAAGAGTAAAAAATAGTGACGGATGCCAGGAGGACAAGTGCACTCCCAACACCACGGGCGGAGATGTTGCCCTTCGAATCCGCAACCGCCGTCGTCAGAAGACGACTATCG
>JAEBDU010012230.1:38923-66287 GCA_016802625.1 Heliconius numata | reverse complement strand
TGGTGTAGTAGGCGTGTTATTGTTTTTTTTTTTATTTTTAAATAAAAATAAATATTATATTTTAAAATTTATATATTTTTTTTATTGAAACTTTTATTGTTGTGATATCACCCAAGCGGCACCATTGTCATTGAGTGTTATTATTAGTTTTTGTATTTTTAAACAAAAATATAAATTATATTTTTAAATTTAAAATACGATAATTTTTAATTGTTATATTACCCAAGTGACGTCATTGTCCAACACCTGTATAAACAAAGTAAATATTATATTCGCCGATATGTAACTTTTAAAATAATATGTTAAAAATAAACAAAAAGTAGCGACTATGTATCCCTAGTAACTGTATAAAAAGAGAAAAAATGTGACACATTTCTCCATTCACTGTTAAGAAAGACCATACAAAACCAAGTGTTAAACACTGCGTTTCTTATATTTCGGATGTCTAGAATGTTACGTGTTGACCAGCATAATTCAACTTCGCGCTGTGTCTTTTATTCTATTTAATTTATTCAGAGATAAAGTGGAGATCGAACCAACAGCCTTTGCGCTTACAGTCAAAGGCTATCCCATTCCGCCACGATAACCGCAACTTCTCATATTATTTATGTTAATAATATACTGTTACTTCAGACTTCCTGCACATATCACGGTAGGCATCGACATCCCAATATTAAGACACTCCGCCCCCCAATTTCCACCGAATTTTAGAGATATTGCATATTGAGTGACGGAACTAGACGCCGCACTTTCCCTTGTTACCAGAGCGAGGAAATGGAAAAATTATATGATACATTCCTCCGACTGAGAATCGTACCCACGACTGTCCCGTTTAGTCACCACTGCGCCACTACGGCCCCAATGGCGTTTAACAACGGCACATTATATATTAAAATATAAATTAGATTTTAAAAATAAATAACTCTACAAAAAATTATTGGAAAATTAATCTTTTGTTATTTACGTTCTCAGAAGCAACACGGATGCCAATTATTTATTTAAATCAACCGAATATCCTTGAACATGATTATACGAACTGTTAAAATGTCTAGAAAATGTATAATTTATAGCTCAGTATTGTTTTTTTTTACAATAACTTCTTAAATCGTAAATAGTATTCGCTTCAAGGAAATGCTTAAGTATTTAGACATTTTAAAAAATATTTTTTTCTTGCTTCACGTTTTATTACAAGGAGTTTATTAAAAAACAATAAATATAAAAACTGGAAAATAGGGAACGGTGTGTCTAAACTCTTTGTTCCCTCTGCTTATCCTGTTATATGCGGAATACAGTGTGAAACTATAAAAAAACAAAATTTAAAAACGTTATTGAGATATTTAATAAAAAGTTTTATGAAAATTGATCCCACTACCTAATCAATATTTGATTTTTAATGTTATTTAAAACTACCACAATGCCACAGGGATCTATAAATTAGGAACGTTCACTGGAAATATTTGAAGTGATCCTAATAAATTATTGTAAAACACTGTTCTTAATTAAATAAGATTTTTTTGATCTTATTTTTAAATATTAATGAGTAAGCGGAATGGAAGTAATAATTTTTAAATTCCAAGCATACTTAAGTTTAATTTAGAGTCGTTTTCTAATCAATTTGTTCCTATCTATACAAATTTTATAAAAAGAATAGTTGGTTAGGTTGAAATCCCACACAAAGCACGGCAGACAGGGAGAACCTGGAAATCTAAATATGAATGAGAATCTTCCCATACGGCTATTTCCGTTCCCCACTTTCCACCGAATTCTGGAGACATTGCGTGTTGAGTGGCGGAACTGCTTTGCCTACCGCCAGAACAAAGAAATGAAATTGAGAATCCAACGGAAAGAGGAGAACGAAAGTTGCTTAATAAAAACGAAGTGTCTGAACACTAGGTCCCCAACATTTCTCTGCCTATCCTGCTATGTGCGGGTAATAGCGTGAAACTAAAATAAAATAAAATAGTAAATCGTTGTTATCTATATGTAAATAGTAAACGCCACATATACATAGAAAGTTTCTCATACAAACTATTCTCATACAAAAAGCTATTATAGCTAAAGCTATTAGTAGAAAGCTATTATTAAAAAGCTATGCTATTGTCATCTTTTCACTTGTACGACAATCGTATCACGATAAAGATTGTTGTCCAACAGTCGAGATCGAAGATGTGGATAGTGGTACTGAGGATCTGGATACGAATGCGGATATGGTAAAAATATTGGTATCGCTTTCAGATCAAGTTATTGAGGATTAATGAGGAATATCCGTTAGCGGATGGGTCCGAAGAGCTGAGGATCGAGTGTGGTGGCGAGAATTGGGGAAGGCCTATGTCCAGCAGTGGACAAAAGATGGCTGTTGATGATGATGATCCGTTAGTTGCGGATAAGGATGGCAAATTTTTAAGATATATTTTTTTAAGAATTTGTTATATATTTATACAAAAAAAATTGGAATATATTTTAAACTTTTATAATATAGCTTCACGCCGTATCCCGCAAATAGCAAAGGATGCCTGGTATTCCAGTATCCGTATTATCGACACTCCGTTCCCATTAAAACACTTTCATTCCCCACTTTCCGCAGTATTCTGAAGGCTTTGCCTTTTGAGTGGTGGAGATCGCTACCACTTCCCCAATTGGGAATAGAACCCACAGTCTCTCGCGTTTACATTCACACGCTTGTATTCCTGCGCCACGACTGGCCTCGAATAAAAATATCAATTATTTATTAATAATATAAATAAATATATTGAATATTCTCAGTGTGTCAATGTACGTTTGCATAACAGCTTTCACAATGCACGCGTTCATAATGCTGATAGAAACTGATCGGATTTGCAAATTATTAAAACGGATATGTTTATAATATCTCGTTATTTAGTTCGGTGAATAAAAGAAATAGACTTAAATTGTATTGGGAAAGTGTTTTTTTTTGTTTAGGTTGATTGTGGCGTTGAGTTACGCTATTTGGGGAAAGAAACAAAGAACGTTAGATTATCTACGTCTACCTATATATTATTTTTTTTCTTTTGTTCTTGTTTGTCTGTCGAAAACGTGAAAATAAAACGACTTTTTTAAAACAAAACTCCTAAATTACTAACTGGTTGGTGAAAGACATTAAAGAAATATCAATATCTAGTTTATTATAACCCGCATTGTCATATAAATTAATTGTTATAGGGGTTATAATTACTTAGGATAACGTTTGTTTCCCAATTTAACATCAATTAACACCGCTATGGTGCAGTTGATATTTTTCTTTATATATTATAGTTGTGGGTTCAAATCCATTAAGAGAATGGGCCTACTAGGACCTACATTAATCAATACAGCGGTACGTGCCGCCAATTAATTCGAATTTACTATAAAAGTAAAAAGTTAAATAGTATTCCAAATCCAAGGTTATTTTTTTGCTTCTTTGAACCTGAAAATAATATAAAAATATAAAATTAAATTAAATGTATAAATATAAAGGTATCCATTAAATATCTTTTGAATTCAATATATTTGGGACCTTTACGGGTTTGGGTTCGGTTGGAATTAATTATTGTCATTTCTTTGCCCTGGTAAGAAAACAAAGGGCTGCGTTTAGTTCCGTTACTTAACACGCAATGTCTCGAAATTTAAGCGGATAGTGGAGAATACAGTTTTTAAAACTAACTTATCTCTGCCGACAGCGGGATAAATCGGGAAGCCGCTTCTTTAAAAATAAAAATCGTTTAATTATAATTAATATTTAAAAGAAATTTAATTAAATATCAATTAAGAGTGCCATTAAACTCAATTAAGTGATAATAATGGTTATAATCATAAACTATATATACATAAAGAAAGGACAATAAATACACTTTAATAAACAATAATGAGATTGATATTTATTAAGTTATCCAATTAACTCCATATCGAAATTACTTAAACATAATTGCGCTATTATTACGAAGGTTGTGGGTTCATTTTCTGATTAAGCCTAATATTTTGTTTAATTGATTCAGTAATATACATAAAAGAGTGGAATTTAATTTTAATAGTGGTAAGATAGGTAAAGGGAGATCTCGATTGACCTTCGGGATCATGAGAACAAAGCAGGTACCAAATAAATGTATGATATACCAAAGAAACATAAATATGAGACTTAATAAAAAAAAAACTTAAATACATTGAGTGGCGGAAGCAGACAGAATGTGGAGAACGCAGTGTTTTGACACAATTATAAAAATATAAAATGAAGTATGTCTTTTAGCTTACACTGCTCTCAGCAGGTTAGGCAGAAGGGATCTAAGAAACTAGAGTTAACCGGGACTCGGGATCGAATCCACAACCAGGCGCGTCTCAATCACACTTTGAACTCCTGCACCACGACTGGCCTCAAAGTAAGTTTCAGTACATAAAAATATTCAAATAATAATCGTAAAAATCAATATAATAAATGTTTATATGAGATAACAGATATCACAGATTACGTTTCTCTTTCACTAGAGCCGGTGGCAACCATATTTGCAAAATAATAGTAATTTTAGTTTTAGACATCCTGTTTTATGGATGGTTGTAAAATTTTATAACTCTATAGTATTTGAAAAGCAATTAACATTTCAAAGACTTTCTTGCTCGTCATCTTTCACAGCTGTTGCAGTTGTAAGTTCGATTCCCGGTTAAGGGAATGAGTTATGTTTATTTCCTCGGATAACAAGATAAACCGCGGCGTTGAGTTGCGCAATTCAACACACAATAAACAACACAAAATAATAAACCTTTAATTAATAAAAATCTCGTTTTCCTATGTCATATTGGATTTTTTTTATAGAAACTAAAATTAATATTATAAAAAAATCTCTATTTTATTTACATTTATTTCAAATAAACAAATAGAAAAGAACTAAAAAACTCTATAATAAAACGAACAAAGAATCATTTTTTCCCATCACCATACAAAAGGGGCAAAAAAAACTAATCTCGTTTACAAACTATTTCTAAGTTCTAACACCTCTACCTGACTCACTATTCGCGTGGAATGACCCAAACCTGTCATTCTACCGCGATATACTGCGCGTACGCACGTGTTCTTACTACGTTTAAATCTAATTAAATAGTTAATTGTGGATTGTGCGTTTGAAATTAACTATTTGATACTACATTTAGATAATTTAAATGAGTGTAATTGATTGTGTGTTTGTAAAGTTAAGTTAACTTAACTTAAATTGTGAATTAATTGTGTTTATAAATTAATTGTTTGTAACAGTTTAATACAAAATTTTTAATTATAATTAAATTATACGTTGATTTGACTAAGTGAAATCTTCCATGTTAAGTTCAATTAAATTTAATAGTGGTTTGTGAGTATCAGTGTGATTTTAATACTAATTCTAATCAAAATTAAGTTGATTTAGAAGTAAAATGGTGTTGCCTTGTGGAATTACTTGTTTCAAAATGCCAAAAAGATCTAAAGTGGTCCCCGCTCCTAGTGGAGAAGGGGTGTACACTATAGATATGTCATCTACATCAACTTTGGATATAGCTGTAAGTAAATAAACTATAATTGTATGAAACTAAGACTAAACTTAATATTAATAATTATATTATTTATTTTTATTTTCTTATATATTTTTTTATTTATATCATGACTTAGAGTTGCCGATAGTATATAATTAACATGTCTTATTCAATGTGATCGTTTTCAGGTAAAATATAACTTTTTTGCTCAAATGCTTGTTTTTGTTACTTATATTTTTTTTAGTTTCAAGCCTTATTCCGCACTTAGTAGAGTAGGCAACTTGGGAACCTAGTGTTACGTCACTCCATTCCCATTGTTTTCCATTGAATTCTTGAGTTGAGGCCTTGAGTGTTGAGTGGCAGAACTCTACGTCGAGTTTTGCCTCGTTACCAGAGCGGGAAAATAAAAATATTAAATACCTCAACTCCTCAAGAGGGCATCGAATGCACAACCGGTGCAGCACCCTTGTGTCTCCTCGCCACGACTGGTCAGTCCTCGCCCGTATTTAATATAGAGTGAATATAATCAAAGTGTGATGTTAAGTTACGCCACTTATCATTAATGTCTTTAAAGAGAACGGAAGTTGAAGAGAAGTGGCATAACTTGTTATCTTTAATTATCATTTGAAATGATAGAGTTGTGTGAAGATCATTTAATAAAAAATGCTAAAGTTGATTTATTTTATGGTTATTCTTTCAAGGAAAACTTATCAAATCAATTATTATGAAATTTTATTTCTGTTGTTATAACATTTTTAAAACTATAGAAATTCACACACTTACGCTTCACATTGTACTCCACACATAGCGAGGTAGGCAGAGAGTACCTGGGGACGAGTAACGTTAGGTTAAGACATTAAGTTCCCCATAAAGATATTTCTGTTCCCCACTTTCCGCCGAATTCTTGAGATAGGTCTTTTTGATTGGCGGAACTCAACGCCACTAATATAGTCTTTTAACTTGTACTTACATAGTATACTTTAAAACGAGTTAAAGAACTGGTAAAAAAGAATAAACGATCATGCATAATTCATCTCGTTTTTCTGACAACTTCATATACTGACGTTAAATAACAAGAAATGTATTTTTGTACCAAATGTGTTCATTATTATAGCTAATTTTATTATTTTTATTAATAACTCTTATATGTAACATACCTACTATATAACAGAATTTATACTAATATCAAAGAACTAAAGAGTTTGTATGCTCGAACGTGCCAATCTCAGGAACTACGATTTCGAACTGAAAAAATATTTTTGTGTTAAATAGTGTATTTATCAAGGAAAGCTGCAAATTTCCTCCAATCCTTTTCCATGTAGCCCTCTGTACTTGTTGGTAACAGTTGCCTGGGGTATGCAGTTCATATAAAACTCTCCGTTATTTTCATTACACCTCGTGGAAGAGAAGTGAAGCATGTAAAAGCTAGCTTTAGGTATTGTATATATATAGATACTATAATTAAACTCCATAATTTTCCAGTAAAGTTATTAAAATTTAATATTAATAATGAAATTTTATACGTCATAACATTTTTCTTACATGTTTAGTAATAGCCTATAAATAATAATTGCAATTTTCCTCTCTCTGTTTTATTATTAGTAAGTTGGTTGTAACTTTATATTAGAGAGATATTTATCTTATCTATTTATTTTTTAAGATATTTATCTTCTTTTTTTAATTGTTGACTTCACAATTATAAGATCTTTGTAAAATTATTTTTCACTTTTTAGTTCGTTGTTAGAAGTCGGTTTTTGTTTTTGTTAAAAATTAATTTATTCCAATCACGTAATCTCTCGAATTCTGGTGGGAGTTTTTTTTCACAAACCTAGTTAAACACAGAACGGTGTTAAGATCCATCACCTATCACAGAATGTCTCGATTTAGGGTGGAAAATGAAGAAGATACAGCAGTTTCACATTCCCAATATAGTTAAAAAAGTAAATAACCCACAAGTACTCCCAATAGTTATCATTTTTTATAAGCTGGTTATAATTTATAGTACATTTAAAATCAACTTTATATTTAGTATATTATAGTTAATATTGGTTTAGCATATGCAAACAGGTTTTATTTCTTTTGTTATATTAAGTGTATGAGTCTGAGAGAATGCCCTTTCAAGGCTAAGGACCAGTTTCACCGGTTATGAATAAAGTTTCAGATAGTTATCTGATACTTATTCTATCTATCAGATACAGGCAAAAGATAACTTTTTTCAGTTTTCCCATTAAACTGCTAGATAATTGATCTAGTAGGTAATTATTAGCTATTTAATAATTAATGGCAAGAACGCAAAAAAATTGCATTTCGTTAATATTAGTAACATTATCGAAATTTGAAAGAAATTTTGAAAATTTAATTAATATCTATAGTAGGTACTTTTTATAAAAAATAGACAAAGTAAAAATAATAATCATAATTTCAAATTTTTGATTATATTATTTGATCATTTCAAAAATAATTTTATCAAGAACTAAAATAGTAAGCAACTTATGATTACTTTTGGTTTGTTTATCAACTTCACCCTCTATACCGCATATAAGAATATAACGCGGCCCTTTGCCTCTACGCCAGAGCAAAGAAAATGGAAATGATAAATATTTAATTTGCTCGAGTGGGAATCGAACCTACAACTTGTCACGTTTACAGTCACCTTCCCATTAGACCTCTACTGAGAGATATTGTTTTTAATATTTTCAAGTAAATTTTTATTCCACATATTATGTTTAGTCGATATTTTTAATTATGTACTACTGACATCTTAGTTTGTATTTAATTTCAAGGTGATATAACCAGTTTGACTTTTAAAACTAGATTGGCGATCGTAAAATATTAAAAGAACTGCTATTTGTACGATATTTAGATACTATACTAAAGAAATATTTAAATTTGTATTAAAAAATGTAGAGAAAAGTGGGCAATGGGCTCACTCTACCTAACTGCGTATCGGCTATATACTGCGTGAATAAATAATTAAACTTAAAACTTAACTTAAACTTAAAAATTACTAAAAGTATAGTCTTAATCGTGGCATGTAATCCTGGGATAGGATTTTTTTAAAGATTTTTTTAATTGATTTGTGTGCCCCCTAGTATTTTTATGCATTTTTGGGCAGCTAAGAATATACTTTCAGCATTTTTCATTAATTTGAGCATTTTATACAATTTTAGTGATTACTTTATTATTGAAATAGTCAATACACGTCGCATGGACCAAGCTGACGATGACAAAAACCTGATCGGCAGGCAGGCTTGTCTATATATCTTTTCAACCCTTAAATAACATGGAATTTAACGAGAAATAAAAAGTAGAAAATAAACAAAAGCTCCGACGAAAAAACCCATGGAGTATTAATAAACATACAAAAAAATCATTAAATGTCATGAAGGCAGTCTCGTTGTGTAAGAATTTAAATTGACAAATATATAAAAAATAAATATTTATTGTCGTGAATGCTTCGTAAAGAATAAATTTACTTCGCAAATATTACGTAATTCAGATAAAAACACAAATAGATTGATATAAATTTGGATATTTCGTTAATTTATAATATGAAGAAGATTTTTTTAAATATTTTTTTTTTTATTTTTGAGGCCAGCCGGCACAGGGGCACAAGGGTGTGACTGTAACGCGATGGTTGTGGGTTCCCTAATCGAAGCTATATTTACTTAAATTTATATTTTCGTTTCTTCGCTCTGGTATCGAGGCAAAAATCGCGGCGTTGAATTCTGCCACACAACACGATATGCCTCCAGAATTCGGCGGAAAATGGAGAACGGAGTGTGGCAACACTATGTTCCCTCTGCCTACCCTGCTGTGTGCGGGATACCGCGTGAACCTGATTTTTTAATTTTCTTAAATTATATTTTAATGTTTAACAAAAATAACTAACATATCAACTGCATATATTTTTCTATGCATATAAAAATAGATTTATCAAATGTTTACACCAAAGCTAAATATAACTAATAATTGTTTTGACGTCCGCGCGTAGGCGGTGCTTATAAACAATTAAATATTATATTTTATTACGTGTGTACAATGTTACCATTATCACACCAATATATTGCTATTTATAAGTACTGATAGAAGAAAAAAATTAAATATAAATAATTTTATTACTATATCTATATGCGAGATTTGAATCCGTGGCCCGGTGGCATAGAGGTGTAACTGTAGGCGTTATTTTTTACCTAAGGTTCCGTACCTTTTAGAAAAAAGGAACCTTTAGAAGATCACTTTGTTGTCGTCTATCTATATATCTGTCTGTTAAGAGCATTTATCTCAGGAACATGTAGTTGAAATTCAAACCATATACTCAGATCTACGATCCCTAGATATCTTGAGAAAAACGACACTATAAAGGGAATCAAAATTAATAGGACACTTCCGGTTGGCCTAGAATTATTAAATTTGGAAGCATCTACAGACCTAGTTCAGGAAGAAATCTCCACTAGTGAGGTATCTCCAATTTTTGTACGAAAACTTCGATGGGCGAGCCTGACTCGTGCTTGTCCGATTTTTAAGTTACATTAAAGAAATATAATTAAATAATAATATTTTGCTATCTCTACATCAACCTTCATATACGATATTCGTGCGAAATTGACCATTTATTGAAAATATAGTGTCTTCTGCCCTTGATATTGATTAGCTGTGACATTTAGTTTTATTACTATATATTATAATGAATAATTATAAGGCAGAATAAATCAGAATAATTCCTTATCAGAGCCATAGAGGCGCAGTGGTTGATTCTATACGTCATGGTTGTTGGTTCAATCCCCTATTTTAAATCAGAAATGTGCATTTGGGGTCGTCGTGATGCGCGTCCCAGCAACTTACAGCCAATTTGATGACTGTGGTTTAGATTCCTATCGGGAGAATGCATGATTTTCATTTTCTTGTCCTAATTACAAGACAAAAGGCAGCGTTAAGTTCCGCCACTCACATCTCAATGCAAAATGTCTCGAAAATTCGGTGTTGCCTGG
This sequence comes from Heliconius numata, assembly GCA_016802625.1. Classification (NCBI taxonomy): domain Eukaryota; kingdom Metazoa; phylum Arthropoda; class Insecta; order Lepidoptera; family Nymphalidae; genus Heliconius; species Heliconius numata. The sequence goes on along the minus strand of JAEBDU010012230.1, from coordinate 55,809 downwards.
GAACCTCTAGGTACCCTGCTATATGCGGGATATATGCACTAAAAAATAATATAAAAAATAGTTTCCTACAACTTTATATAAATTTCAACATTCTCATCATATTTTGTGTAAACTCAGCGAGATCATTAACCTCTAAGTTAGTTGTAAAAGGGGTTCTTAAAATATTTACAACCCTTAGAACTCAGTTCTGGCATTCTTGAACTTATATCTCTAGCTTAGATTATAGTAACAAAGAAATTCCTAGCATTGCAAGAATGTTACAATGTATTTTAGAGACAGTTAAAAATCGACCTTACGACTCTGAACATAAAGTTTAATATATAAAAAATAATTATTATTATATGTGCAATCCAGGTAGTAGGTTTAGTTTTGTATGAAATCCGACTCTATTACGAATGAGTTAATAACTATTTTCATTTTTCATTATGAAATATAAACCTATAAATCTTAATAGATTATTTAGTTCAATTTTTTTAACGGAAGAATCTACTTAAAGCAAGAAAGGACTTTTAGTCCTTTTTAAGTGTTTTCTTAAAGTTATCTGGAATATGATATTTTTCAAGAACTTTTAGTTCTAAAAATTATCAAAGAAATGTTTTAAACTAATAAATATATATATTTAATTTGTATTAAACTGAATTAAATTGGAAAATTTTATAAAAAATTAATACAACAAAATATGTATGTGTTAGTGTTAAAAAACTGCCATTCCCACTTTATGCCGAATTACAGACATACTGCGTAGCGACGGCGGAACTTAACGCCACGCTTTAGCGACCAAATATTTAAAGTATTATAAAATAAGATTTCATAGTTCAATCTAATGATAAATTCTAGTGGAACAACCTTTGTATGTTATTCACAACTTAGATTAATTATGTATTTTTATAACCTTGAAATACCTGCTGTATAAATAACTCTAATCGGTATACCTATATGAATGTAGGTAGTATATATACATATAAATCTACTTATGTTTAGCTTCACGCTGTATCCCGCATATAGGAAGGTAGATAGAAGGAACATAGTATTAAGTGACTCCGTTCTCTATTGTTAGAATAGTTTTTGAAACATTGTAAATTCAATGGCGAAACTCAACGCCGTGCTTTATCTCCTTCCCAGAGCGATAATATGGAAATAATTAATTTCCCCGAGTGGGATTCGAACTCACTAATGTCGTCTTTATACCTCTCTACATGTAGCCTACCCCTACCTTCCTTATTTTAAAATATAAATATTCCTATAATCAATTATATACTCTCGCTCGCTTATTAAGGTATGTTTAAATAACTGCACGCGATGAGTGTCGATTCAAATCTATTTATATCTTCACGCATCTTGACATTATGTGGGGCAAACATAAAGGAAATTGTGGTAAATCATTATTTTCTCCACTTTTTACCCACTTATGTTTTAAATTCTAATTAAATAGGTCAAACATTGTTTTAGCTTCACGCTGTATAACATAGCAGTGTAGGCAGAGGGAACCTAGAGTTAAGACACTCAGTTCTCATTGAAATACTTCCGTTCCCCATATTTCGACAAATTCTGGAGGCATTACGTAGCGCAGCTCACCGGCTCCTTACCAGGTAATGAAAAAGTTTATATTTCATTTCTCGAATCGAGGAATCGAATCCACAGCCTGTCGCCTTTACAATCACACACTTCTACCCCTGCGCCAGGACTGGCCTCAATCTTTTATTTTTATTATAATAAAATACCAATATTTAAAAAAAAAATCACTGGCGTGACCTGATGCGTGACGACATTGTGAGTAACAGGATGCGCTTTGTCACGTTAATGTTAAGTTTATATATAAATGCATTTTATAGTCAACTAATAGCTATAGATATTTATTGTCTAGAATTCCGATCGTGGTTTCGTTCGGTTGACTAATACTCGTAATAATATAATAATTTGTATGTAGTCTACGCATGGGAGCAGGAATGTGGAAGGGAGTTGGGCCCGTGCCCACCCCATAATTTTTAGTAAACAAAAATTATGCCTGAAATAAAAACCATCACTGAAGATCGAAGATAGATCAGCTTCAAAGTTAAAATCAAGGTTCCCTTGGAAAATATCTTTAATTGCAGCTATGATTTGTACTCTGTACAAATGTCTGTAATTTTTTTTGTGAAAACCGCATCAAAATCCGGTCCCCAATTTCCCTCTGCCTACCCTGCCATATATGGATACGTGAAGTTAAAAAATAATAGTACCTAATTTATTTATTTATTTTACAGTTAAAAATCATAAGTGCATATAAATGTTTGTAATGACTTTTCTTTTACTTTTCGCTATAACCTGCATAACGTAGGCAGAGGAAGCACAGTATATAAAGTGCACTGGGCTTCCCTCGTTTTCTCCAAATGTTCAAGACATTGGGTGTTGAGTCGTCACAGGCTTTACCAGAGCGAGGAACCCAAATTAATCCAATCCCACGAGAGAGAATCGAATCTACAACCGTCGCTTTGAAGGCCACACGTTGCATCGCTTTTATTTGACTAGTACCTATAATTCTAGGCTCAAATATTCCGCCAAAGCAAGCTAATTATAAAAGTAAAAACTGTAAAAACGCTTGTTTCTCCATATTGTTTTATAAACACGTATATTACAGTTAAAACATTCGCCGTCTAGATTGTAGTTGCACGCGATACTTCGCGTGACCACGTTGGGAATTGAAATTTTTTTGTATTGACAAATTTAAATATGAAGGAGAGGCTACCGGAGCGCAGGTGTATGAGCGAGTGACTGTATGCGAAGGTTGTGAGTTCGATGCCCACTCGGGAGAATCAAATCTGGTAAGGAGGCAAAGCGCAATATTTAGTTCTTCCACCTAATACACAATGCCTCAAGAATTCAGCGGAAAGTAGTAAACGATTCAGTTTTATTTGTGATTGAAGTGTTTCAACACTATGTTCCTAGATTACCTCTGAAATGAAATGTTAAAAAAATATTGTATCTCGCACATAGTAGAGTAGGCAGAGGGAACCTAGTGCTAAAACATTTCGTTCACTCCCGCACTTTGCTTCGTTATCATAGAGTTACTCTCTATGATAACGAAGAAAATTGAACGAACAAAATATTTCCCCAAATAAGAATCGAATCCACAACCATCGACCTTACAGTCACTATACCACAACGGCCTCAATACATATTTACTGTTATTATAAAGTTACCTTATATGATCGACAGCTATATAGGTATAGTACATACATTAAGTATTAGTAAAGCTCTCCGATGCATAAATAATTACTTAGCGGATTCACCGAGACGCGACGTAAACAAGAGTTTATGTGTAATGTTGGAATATTTTTATTTTTTTTTAATTAAAAAAAATGTGATTCACGCTGTATCTCGCTTACAGTAGAGGGAACCTAGTGTTAAGACACTTCGTTCCACATTGTCCGCCGAATTTTTCGTTTGCGTGTTGAGTAGCTGAACTCAATGGCGGACTTTTGCCTTGGTGGTGGTGGGAGAGACAAGCAATGAAAATATTAATAAATAATAATTCACTCTTCCGAGCCAATATATAGAATATTCGTAAAAACATTATTAACTGTTGATTTCTATGTCTCTACTTGATGTAATGGTTAACAATATTTTCCCTTGTTTAAAAACACACTCGCCTATAAAAATTACGTTTATAGAAGCTTGTCTTCTCTATAATGATTTCTTGTTTTTCATTGTAATGGAAGAAAGCTGGAAATAGGTTTTTGCTAATAAGGAAAGGCTCGCGTTTACTGATTCAGCTTTTAAGGTTTCTACGCCAAATATAGAAGAATATTTTTAGACACTTTTTGTCCAATTTTCAAGACATTTCTGTGGTGTAACTAAGCGCCACGTTTTTCTCAATACGTGACGAGGAAATAAAAGCAATTAAATTCCTCTGAGTTGAAATCGAACCCACAACCGTCGCGTTTACAATCGAACGCTGTGCCACTTCGCCATCATAAATGTCAAATTGAAAATATAATAACATAATATTTTGTATCTATGTTCTGGTTTGACATTTAAAAAAATAATAACATATTTTTTATCTGTCTTCTGGTTTGACATTTAAAATGTAATCCAAACTTACTGTCGTGGGAACGTCAAATCGTTTTAAATGTTAATATTAGGCACAGATAGCTATACAACGGGGCTATTGTTGTTTTTTTTAGTTGAAAGATACAATCGCGAAGGCCGGTGGGTAATCTGGGTCTCTTAGAATTATGGTGTGTCATAAATTATAGGTATATTTTTAGGCAAAGGTAATGCTTCATTCTTCCACAATAGATAGAAGAGTGATATGTCACTAGGTACTCTTTAGTACCACTGGGTACTTACTAGGTATCCAGTAGTGTAGGTAGCACTACGATTTGCAATATTGAAGACTAGCATTAATCTAGGCTAAGTAGATCGAATAAATGGAAATAATTTATTCCCCCTAGCAAGAATTGAACCCGCGAACACATTATGCACAATTAGACGTTTTTTAAGTTTTAATAAAATATTATTATATGTATAATTTAAATTTATTTAATTGAGTTCCCCCACTTAACACGCAATGCCTCCAGAATACAACGGAAAATGGGGAACGGAAGTGTTTTAGTTGGAAACGAAGTATAATACACTAGGTTCCCAGGTTCCCACTTAAAGCTAAAAAAATGTATATAATTATGAGTATCAAGAATGTATAAATTAAAAAATAAATAGTACAAGTTTTACATAACAATAAAACTTGTATTATTGTGGAGAGACGATGCACAGCATCTGTGAGAGGGCGCTGTATACTTCCCTTTTATTATCCAATGATGTTCACTTCCGGTTGCTGTTTTCGACCAATCAGCGATCGCCGGAAGTCACGTGGTCTCAGGTGGTAGGGCGCCGCAACGTATAAAAGGCGACACTACGCTTCTTACCTCATAGCAGATTCTCACCAGGAGCCTTAAAATGATGCTGTGCATCGTCTCTCCACAATAATACAAGTTTTATTGTTATGTAAAACTTGTACTATTATTTGGGATGTGACGATGCACAGCATCTGTGAGAGACGTGTTTATAACTCCTGGTGACCACGTACGACGCTATGTGATCTAAATCAGAATGATTGTATAAATTGATTCTGATACATTCAGATAAATTGATCTGTAAAACCACAAAAAACATGAGTAACATTGTTTTATTTATAAGCAAACAAAGAATTGTAAATTGCTTAATTTTTTAATTCAATTAATAATCGCTCTGTCGGAAGCTGAGCCAAAACAATCTAACTTCAATTATTAGATTTACTTATAATCTGCAAACAAACAAATTTTAGAAGATGTTTCGCAACTCGCTGATAAGCATGAGTAGGAAAGGAAGCTCTCATAACCGTCTAAATAATAAGGCTAGACGTGCTCACTTCTTTTGATAATAATTTACTAACCTGTTTATATAAGTATCGATTACTATTCATGAAGCCCTTGCGTAGCCTCCCTTCTAAATTACACAACAAAATTGTTACCTTTTGTAGCCTGTTTCCGGTGGTCTAGCTAGTTTCTTAATGTAGAACCTAGAAAAACATTTTCCTTAGGATGACACCACCGTCTCTAGAGCGTAATTTTCAACGGTCTCACGTGTTTCACCGAAATATTTCTAAACGAAATATGATGTTGCAGGATTGAAATGCCAATGAAAATGTCGTCCTGTCTATTGGAAACTATTTCCGGCTCAGACAGCAGGTCATAGATAGAACCGGCAACCAACTCCATACTTCCTTTTTAACATCTATAATAAATTTATAGTAAGCAGAGACGCGTTCTAGAGTAGGTACCACGCCTCACCAAGCGTAATGTAGGACGTCCTCCCGCCAGATGGGGCGACGATATTCGCAAAGGCGGCGGCGGGCAACGGCTGGATGCGAAGAGCTGAAGATCGAGCTCAGTAGCGTGCCATTGGACAGGCCTATGTCCAGCAGTAGACGAGGACTGGCTGATGATGATGATGAAGTAGTTTCTAGAGTTAACTTTACCTTGTAATTGATGCCATTAGTACAACATATTAATAACACTAGAGCATTTAATAGAATGTTCTACAAAATACTATGTACTCAGCCCAATAATATGTTCCAATTTTTCCAATTTAGAGTTAAACTGGTCAAACCCTTGAACACCTTTGTTAAATTTAAGACTCGAGTCCATCATCACAGACTGAGTATTATAACTTCATAAGAGCATCAATGAATACTCACCAGAACCGCGACCCGACCGACAATTCATGATATGAATGTACTATCTGCTACTTAGGTACAGTTTTGAAGAAAACTGGACTTGACATACGACGCGTTAGAAAATGTGAGTTTATAAGCTCATTAGTTTTTCAACCAAAATTTAGGCCGACTAATGATTATATCATTCTTCGAAGTGTAATAAAGTTATTTGATACTACTATACATTGACATATAAAGTTGTCAATTTTATAATATTTCAATTATCGCTTCTTAGCTGTATTTTAGAACTACAATAGTTCACTCTCTGAAATTGGCCTTTAGAAGTAACTTTACAGTGTCAAAATTTATAAGATTTAAATATAGATGTACTCAATTCAAACGTCCGATTTCCCCGGACTTGATGTCGTAGACATCCAACATGCTCTCCGCCATATTGGAGTTGCGACTACGTGTATACCTCGCTAGCCAGGTTCAGATTATGCAAAACTCATGGCAATACGCTGCGGAATACCTACGTTACGCACGTGGATATCGCCCAAGGTCTATATGCAGACATATATAACAAGACTGTTGACAGTAATAATTAGCACAACTACCTTTACACAGCCCTCATGTTCCATGAAGATATTATTTTCATTAGCTTTTCCCAGCTCTAGAACCAAAGTTACAAAAAATGAATGAAACTTCTTGATAGTCTTTTTGCACTATTATTGTGTATCATACGTTATGGTATCCAACAACTTAGTAACTTAGGTTGTCGTCTGTAATTCTTGCATTTCATATCTGACCACTTCAGTAATAAAAGGTCTTAATACAATACAATTCACTGCTTGATAGGCCCAACTGGAGACTTTAATTTGGTCTTGATTTGCCTTCTGAATTATTTAACTGCTTTCTTTTTCACTTTCTCCTGCTTCTTACCAACATTTCCTTCTATTTAGATGCAAATATTACTTCTCCCAAATATTAACCTATGTGTTGCCTCCGCATTTTCTGCTGGATTACAGATTTCTTCCATTACATCAGCTTCAATTCTGATGGTTACTGGGATATACAACAGGTATACACAGTTTCTAATATATAGTACGTCAGGTATTAAATACTTTTGCCGAGGTACTCATGGGGATGTGCACTCACTGGCACGAGGATAATGCCAAATTAGCCGAAGAAACCTTCGGTGACTTTTTATAATACTTATGTGGACTTTAATTTAGTTTTAGACACCTTGCTTCTTTTTATCCATTAGTTAACAATCCATATATCAAACTTTGTTCTTTTTTGATAAACCTTTCGTTATCTATTACAAAATTTTCTATTGGTTTGCTTTATCAGTTGTTGAACGTGAGTCGAACTATTTTCTATTCTTGCTTTCTCGAACCGCTTGAAAATTCTTATTGGATAAAGCCAGAGATGATATGGAGAATGCTCATTATTAAGTCGAAAAGAGTTTTCAGAGCCCCAAACCATCTACACCCGTCTCCGATATACCCAGAGGCAGCCTCCGTATTTCTCAACACAATGTATACAGAAAGATACACGTATCTGTATCTGTTTAAATAAAGTTATTAACAATCATGCAATATCCTTGTACTAAGTTCTGGGCTTGTGTTACCAGTCGGCGGGTTCTCACTCCAAACTACCGATATCCGGTATGCACCGATACCTCAGAATTGCTAATGTATAATTAAATGTGCTAGAGTTTTATACTCAACGCATGCTTCTCAATTTTGATGCATGTACGGTTGACGAAGGTCTAACTGCTTCAAATAATCTTGGAAAAGGACTATTGGTGGCATGGAGGTAGATGGCTAGATGCATTCCCGCGATTAAACCGGGAAGGGCCTACGGAGCCCAAACCATCAGCCACTGCCTCCGATACGCTCAGAGGCAGCCTCCTTATAACTGCCCCCCTCCCGTACAATTGAGAGCATTTCTAATTAAAATAGTACCGAGCTTTTTTTAAATTCTAATGTACGGATAAATGCACTTTAAATAATTGGACATACCTTATGTCAAGTAATAGCCCGAGTCCCCCTTAAGGCAATTAAGATAAGGTGACTGGCTAGAATCTTTTCCGAAAAGGCCATGCAGAAGATCCCGTGATTGCCAAATACTATGACGCCCACTGCTAAATGTTATGACGTTCATAGCGATGGCAGTAACCACGAATAAGCAGGAAATCCACAATTCCTTTATCCTCACTCCTCCAGGATTGAGACACATTTTTGAAACACTTCCTGCCAGGAGGATTTGAAATTGTCTTCGAATCCTTGTGTCTAATTCTTCCGAGTATTCGCTTGCAATTGTCAAAGGAAGCTAAAGAAACTGACGCAGATTTATCCATTGTTATTCGTTAACTCGCTTAGGATACGCTCCCAGCGAATATAACATTTCAACAACGTTAGTAATTATCCTATTACAAATAAATAAAAAAGATTATGTAAAAATAGACAGACTTTTTATGTCGGAGAATGACGTGGTTGGGATCGGAGCTTGTTCCGATCCCACTTCTGATTGTCATCGATCGGTGTCACGTCAGAGTGGCACGGGCAACGCCATCTGGTTTTGACAACTGGCAACTATTAAATAATCTGCTTCCCTGATATATATGATGAGAACAGATTTATATTTGATAACTCGCTCAGGATACGCTCCTAACGAATTTATCGCATTTAAACAACGGTAGTATATTTATAGATAATATACAACTAAGTAAACTCGGTGAAAACCGATTTATTTAGTAAACTCCGTTTACATCGCATGATATTATGCAGAGAACGTTCCCAAGAGCGTTAAACAAGCGATGAGTCCTCTTGCTTTTTGCAATGCCCGTTAGCTGAATAAAATTGGGCCATAACTGCTGAAAATCTGAGACATACCTAACCTTATTGTAGGTTATAACACACGTGTTCGGTGAAGCTCAGAATCCACTACAGTATTGGTATATATAATACCAAGCAATAGAACAGTATTACATGCATGTAGATACTTGTTAAACAAGAGGTTCAAATGACTCACCCGTTGTCCATTTTTTTACCTTTGAATTTCACAAAAACAAATTTTCTTATGAGGATGAACATCTTTGCTGGAGGCCTTCCCAGGAGTAGGCCCGATATAGAAATCCGGTTCACGATGTGAAGAAATTCCACCTCCAACACTACACTCACCACAGCACTTTCACTTTTAAACAATGTTACTCTGATGGGAAATAACGACGCTATGCGGTAAGAAGCGTAGTGTCGCCTTTTATACGTTGCGGCGCCCTACCACCTGAGACCACGTGACTTCCGGCGATCGCTGATTGGTCGAAAACAGCAACCGGAAGTGAACATCATTGGATAATAAAAGGGAAGTATACAGCGCCCTCTCACAGATGCTGTGCATCGTCACATCCCAAATAATACTTATCTTTCTTGCTTAACCCAAACCTTAACTTAATAATATTTCAATTCATCATTATAATGATGCTTTAATTTAAATCACTCATATATTATTTAAATCAGTAATAAATAACTTAACTAACATTATCTGTTTATTACATTATTTACGACACTTCCTGGAAGAGTACTGATAACGCATTGAAAGTAGCGCCACCTAGCGGTGAATAGCGAAAGTTGTTGTTAAACGCCATCCATCGGTGAGCAGCTAAAAACATACATTGTATTATTTTATAATAAGTATAGATTAAATAATTTAATTAATTAAAATTTTAGTTGAAGTATATTTTATCATAATAATTATATAATTACTTGTAATCTTTATAATATCTTTTAAAAATATTATGGTATTATTTTTTTACTTAACTCTAATGACAGGTCATTTCATACTAAAACAATAGAAACTCGATTAAAATAGATAGATATCGATATTGAAACGAGTCGCTATTTTAATCGAAATAACTCATCAGATTAAAAGATTTTACAAACGTCAATTATAATGAAAGGTGTCAGAGAAGTTGTTGCGTGAGAAAACGACTACCAATTATGGATATGTATTATCTAATCTAATATTATAGAGTTTCTTACTATAAAGATTTGGAGCGGAAGTGTCTTAATGGGAACGCAGTGACTTAACACTACATCTGCCTATCCTACAATGTACAAGATAAAACGTAGAGTTAAAGCTAAGCTGAACAAAATTGAAGCTATAAACTACATTACATAAGAAGTAAACTTCAATTTATCTATATATCTATCAGTATATTTTTTAAATCATAGCACGTAAAATTTAAATAATATTTGTAAATACAAAACAGAGAATCTTGTCCCCAGATTTTAAAACATTTGCGGGAAAAAAGTAAAAAATAACATTAGACACTCTATAAAGATTAAATGAAAGTTGAAGTGATTTTTATTTACAAACATTAGAGGAGATTTCAAAATGTCTTTAGTATTTTACTTTAGGCTTTTAAAATAGTAATAATTTCTTCGTTCTCAAATACTTTTAATTGCTACAGTTTGTTTAGTTGAACCCGCTAATCTCAGGAACTTCTAGTTGGAATTGAAAAATATTTTTGTATTGGATCGATTATCTCTTACTATTTGGAAAAAATGTAATATAATATTTTATACAAATGTTTATATTAATTAGATAATATATTTCTCCGTCTTCGAAGTTATGAAACCACCGTCATCACGTCACTACTAAAAACTACAATGTAAGGAACAAGCTTATATTTTGTTTAAAGTTAATATTTTTACAAACATATCAATGTCCTTTGTATGTTTCCAAGAAAATGGACAACATTGATAACTTTTTGCGTCTATTAGTGTAGGTTCGATTCCCGGAATGTGCAGTTTTTTTTTTCAAATTATTCATTAATAAAATTATGTAGAGATATATGTAGATGAAGATAGAAATCATATTATAATTTTATAATTAACTTCGTCTTTAATAAATAAATAAAAATAAATGGATCTTAATATCTGAACTTAAATAATTTTATTTTTAACATCTCTACACTAGCTTAGCCTACTCTAATCTAGTCTTTAAATTAATTTAAAATTCAAACTCTAAGAAAAAACTTTCAATAAAAAAATGCTAAAACGGCGAAACAAAAAAAAAACGTTTCCTTTTCTTTTCCTAATAAACAAAAAATAGAACCCAAAATTAGAATTAATTATTTTAATTAGCTCGCTCTGGTAACAAGATAAAGAACGGCGTTGAATTCCGCGAGTCCACTCGCTATATCTCGTAAAATGTACGAAAAGAGAGCAATGAAGAGTCTTAACACTGCTCTCTGCTATATGGATAAAGCGTGAAGAACCCAACGCTTCCATTTTTTTGTGATAAACATACAACCTACTGGTATATAGAATTATACATATATACATATATATATATCTCAATATCGTAGTTTAGTCCGCTTCAGCCGCTCGACTCGAGCTCAGTGTAAATTCAAACGGTGGAGGGTTCATACGTCAGTTTAGTTTGAAAACACGAAGTAAAATACGAAAGATATTATAAAAAACTTTTATTTTTCTCTATAAAATTATATTTGTGTCTTTTTGTTTTATTGGAATTTTGTGTTTTTTTGTTTTATTGGTGTTTTATTGTTTTTGTTTACTTTTGTTTTATATTTTTTTGTGTTTATTCGAAATGTTTACGAGTGTATTGGCTGTGTAGCGGCTTGGGAATTTATTTTTGGTGAGTTATATTATTACAATTTATTTATTAATTTAGATTATAAAATATGAAAAAGAAAAAATAATATTAAAAATAATAATTTGTTTATATTTAGGGAAACTTTATTTTAATTAAGCTTATTTAAAATTTATAATTCAGTAGGTATATATGTTTTCTTATAAGTATATTTTTTAATCAGAAATAAGTTTGAACATTAACATTAAAAAGAAAATCATGCTTACATAAAAAATAACAATAAAGAACTTAAAGTTCTCATAATAAAAATAAACAACAAGGTGTTTTTAATAATATTATTTGATCAAGATTAATAAAATATGTAATTTAATATCTAACTACATATAATAATATAAAAAACATTTTATTATTCAAATATATTTGTTGTTATTTAATTACAGCCTATTAGAAAAAAAAATATATGAATTGTTATTCAATAATTATTTTGGCTTAAAATTCAAACACCACCAGTTTTTCCAACAAGAAATTCTTAAATAATTATGCTGAAAGAAAAACGAATAAGTGAAAAAAATATTTCTTTTTTTCTTAAATACAACATAGATTTAAAAATGTATATTTAGTACGTTTATTGTAGTAATATTTAAAAAAAATGAGTTTAAAATTAGTAGAATATCTTTATTATCATTAGCCAACTTTTCTCAGTTGAACTGCCTTCCGTGCAGTTGATAGCAATTTATTTTGAGAAATTAAACTATTTGAATTTTAATTTTAATTAACTCTAGAAAAGAAATTGCAAACTGCAATGCGGAACACGACGTTGATTTTCGCCACTCAACACATAATACCTACCTCCAGAATTCGGCGAAAAGTGAGAAACGGAAGTGTCTTAATGGAGATGAAGTATCTTAACGCTAAGTTCCCAGGTTCCCTCTGCCTACGCTATCTACGCTGTATAAGCGGGATACACGAGAATCTAAAAAAACTATATATCAAAGGCCGTTGTGGCGTAGATTCATAGCGTTTTACTAAAACCAAAACGGTTATGTTTTCGAATCCCACTAGGGAGATGGTTTTTTGTTTTATTTCTTGCTCTTTTAACACGAAGCTTGGCGTTGAATTCCGCCACTCAACATTCAATATCTTTAAAATTGGGTATTGTATGGGAAACCGAATATCTCAACACTAGGTTCCCCCTACTTCCCTGTTATTGTGAAATAAATGTCAATTGCGTTAAACGGTGTCTATTTAAAACCTATTTACATATTTTATTTACTTAGATTTGTAATATTTGTTTAAATTTATCCATTAATTACTAAGATTAAACCTAATTGAGAAATAAGTAGACCGAGTTGAGTCATTTATATTATTATGAAATCGTAAGTTAAATAATATTTAGTAAAAAAGACATAGTGGCGTAGTTCCAATGTGTTTAGTTTTAAATGGCGATTGCGGGTTCTAATTCCTAACTAAAAATATAATATTTAAAAATTTACCGTAACGAGTCAAAGCGCGGCGTTGAGCTCTGCCACTCAGTACACAATGCGTCGAAATTTCGTCCGGCATTTGAAGTTAAAATTGGTTACTTCTAGGTTCCCTCTACCTAACTTGCTATAGCGTGATTAAAAAATGTATGTATTTTAAAAATATATATATATGAAACTAATTGTCAATATTAGTGCGTTCAACAAAACAACCACCTTACTTTACAATATTATTAGTACAAAGTTATATACTTATCTAAATAAAAAAAAAATCTTATATTCAAATCTTCAATATACTAAAACAGAAAATAATATTAAATTCCTTATGCATGAAGTAACATTGTAAAGATTACCCCATACAGGATTTGAATTCCAAACCAACGCAGGCATTGGAAAGTACTAATTAGTCACATTTTTTTACGAAATCCTTATTTATCATATTTCAAAATTGAATCTTCGATATTCGTGATACAATACAAGGCTATTATATTTTAAGTGTATCAGGTCATTTCTTCATATAGTAGAGTGGGGAGAGAAAGATTAGTGTTAAGACACTCCGATTACATATTAAGTGGTGTATCTAACGAGACCTGAGAAAAAGATTGTTTGAAACATAAAGAATTGCTCGGATAGAAAAATAATTTACTTGAATATATTTTTTTTAAGTTCATGCTGTATCCCGCATATAGCATAAGAGGGAGGTAGTGCCAAGACTCTCCGATCGAATTTTGAGACGTGTTAAGTTGCAGAACTGAACGCTGCTTTTTGTCTTATTACCAGAGCTAGAATATGACAATAAGTCATTCCCCCAGGGAAACGAACCCCCTTACCCTTACAGTCACATGCCACGACGCGACTGCCTCAACCTTATAATATAATTTTATATATTACGTATGAAATTTTGCAGTAAAAATGACCCATTTCTTTTACTGCACCTAAGTATTGGAATTCAAAAGTAAAACTTACGTCATGACATTTAAATAAAAAAGTTATTAATTTAAAAGCTTTATACAGCTTTTACTATATTATATCACAGTTAATTAATTATAAATAATAATTAATCACTCTTTCAGGCCGTAGTGTGCAAAGTCTGGCCGTAGAGTACAGTTGTGGGTTCGATTCCTACTCGGGGAAATGAAATATTTCATATTTTGCAATGCCTTCAGAATTCAGTAGAAAGTGAGGAATAGAAGTGCCTTAATTAAATCTGACAGTTTTAATATTAGGTTCCCAAGTTCCCTCTGCCTACTCACTTGCGGGATAAAGCGGGAAGCTATTAAAAAAGACAATATATAAGCTAATATACAGAGATATGCAGAAAAATATGTGTAGGCGTAACACAGTTATATTTCAATATAGAAGTAACCTGCATTCAAAGAGAACAGGTCATTGACGGTGCAAGTGGATTGCTAGATATGGCCTTGGAATTCAATGGAACATATAAGGTTTGTTCTGGGCGTTGGTTGTGGGTTCAAATCTTTATGATTTTTTAGGAAGGAAGGAAACCTAGTGTTAAGACACCCTATTCCACATTTATTTATTTTTTTGCAAAGGTATAGGATAGGGTAGGCAAAGGAAGCATAAGGTTTTAGATAGTCCGTTCCATATTTTTTGCAGAATTCTGGAGGTATTGCCTGTTTAGTGGGGAAACTCAGTGAAGAAATGGAAATATTAAATATTTCATTTTCTTTTAGTGATAATCGAACCCACAACAACCTTCACGATCAACCCCAATTTACTTAATTTTTCTTCAATAATATATATTTTTAATTAACTAGAACCCACCTTTAACTAAAACACCCACAGTTTATTTGTTCTTTAAAGAGTTCTTAAACTAAAACCGGGTTACCATTATCTAAAGCGTTAGCCAAATAAGTATTATTTTTATCAAAAGAGGACTTTTACCTACAACGTCTAGTTTATATATGATTGTTTTTTAGTTATTTAGCCTAAAATACTGTATTTGGTTTTTAACGCTGCCTTTGTCAATTGAAGCCGAGGTAAACGTAAACGCGAAGGTCGTGGGTTCGATATCCGTTTTGGAGAATTATTTTGTACTATAATTTTCATTTTCAAACTCTAACAGACGAAGCGCGGCGTTGGGTTCCGCCATCCTTTTCCGCAATCCTTTTTTTTATTTCTATAAAATCTATATAATATTTTTTTAAACTTCTGTAAAAAAATATTTTAAAATATTTTATATACATATGTTTAGTATAAAGCGATTAAAAAAATAATGTTCAGTGAACTAAATAATTAACCTTTACATTAACTGTGAGGTCGGGAGTTCTATTTATAAATATTTTTTTTAGGCTTATACTCGTATGAGGTGAAATGAGAGTATTTTTTTAACTTTATCTAATTATAGGATCGTGGTTTATTTTCAATTTAAATTAATAAAAGTTACATAAATTAATATTTTTCTTTGTATTAACCAATACGCGTGACTGTAAACACGATGGGTTGTAGATTCGATTCCAACTAGGGGAAATTAAATATTTATTTATTTTTTTCGCTTTATAACGAGCACGGCGTTGAGCTTCGTCACTCAATATGCAATACCTTCGGAATTTGGAGAAAAGCTGGGACCGGAAATGTCTTAATTAGAGAGGAGAGTCTCAACAGGTTCCCTCTGCCTACCTAGCTATGTGCGTGATACAGCGTGAATCTAAAAAAACATATTTTTTTACCAAACATTTAATGTTATACAATGTTTACAAATATACAGCCTTGACCTTCCGCAGTCAAAGGTTATCACATTTACTGATAAATATGACAATTTAGCATTATTACGCGAATTATGTATTCAGTATTCACCTATATGTAACTTTTTGTTAACTTCTCGCTACTGCTTATAGCAGGGAAGTTAAAAGGAACCTCTTCTTAAGTCACACTATTCCCGGACTCCCCATCTCGTTTTCAAGACATTGATGGCCTCTTAGTTATCTAATTGTGAAAAGTCCTACGATAAATGGAAGACAGTTCCACTATTTCGAAGTTTTATATTTGTTTTTAACTAAATTTGACTCTATATATAATTTTTACCATAAAGAGCAGCATTCTTCTTCTTCTTCTTCCTGGCATTAATCCCGGCTATTTACCAGGGTCTGCCTTCCTACTTAACCTACTCCACTTTGCACGATCTTTTGCGTCCTCGGTGGTTAGACCATTGGCTCTCATGTCCTGCATCACGACATCCAACCAGCGCTTCCTTGGGCGTCCGGGAGGTCGCGCCCCAGGAACTAGTATAGCAAGGCACTTGCGTCCGACATAGTTCTTAGGCCGGCGCGTAACGTGGCCAAACCATCTCAAGCGACGCTCTTGGAGCTTATCCGCTACGTCACGGACCCCAAGACTACCTCGAATGAATGTGTTGCGTATGCGGTCAGACCGCGTTACGCCGCACATCCACCTCAGCATCTTCATTTCCGTGACGTGAAGCTCCAGAGTGTGCCGAGATAGTGCTGGCCAACATTCGCTGCCGTATAAAAGAACCGGTCGGACGATGCTCTTGTATATCAGCCCCTTGAGCTTGGGCGGTATTCTGCGGTCGCAGACCACACCAGTGACCTCCCGCCATTTGGCCCAGGCAGCGCTTATCCGCCCTTGGA
>JAEBDU010012230.1:0-37436 GCA_016802625.1 Heliconius numata | reverse complement strand
AACGGCTGGCTCAGGACCTATAAGGATGGTGCTCGAGTCCCGGCTCCCGCAGGCCATGTACTCTGTCTTCGACACATTTAGTTTAAGACCGCCGTTCTCAAGCGTACCCTTCCAGAGGTTCACTTTACGCTCCAGCGTCAGTCGGTTCTCGGCAATGAGTGCTATGTCGTCGGCATACATCATCAGCCATGGAGGCTGGTCCTGGATGTGAGCCGAGACAGTATCGAGCACTACATTGAACAAGAACGGACTAAGAGCCGAGCCCTGGTGAACCCCCACTGTAATCGGGAAGGGTCTAGTGTCGCCAACAGCAGTCCTAACCATAGAAGCGGAATCGTGGTACATGCCTCTGATAATCTCAATATAGGCCTCAGGGATCCCTTTGGATCGCAATGCCCACCAGATACACTGACGAGGCACACAGTCAAAGGCCTTCTGCAGATCTAAAAAGGCCACGTGCAGAGCTCTCCTTTTTTCCCTGTATGCCTCCATCAAAGTTCTGAGGGCGAAAATGGCGTCCAAGGTGCCCGATCCTGGCTGAAATCCATATTGAGACTCAGAGACAGTACACTCTCGGCGGAGCCTGAGGTCGATCATGCGCTCGAAGAGCTTCATGGTATGACTCATAAGCTTAATGCCCCTATAACTACCACAATCTTGAACACTGCCCCTTCCCTTGTAAATAGGGGTAATAAAGCTAAGCCGCCACTGATGCGGCATCTTACCAGTGTTCAAGATATGGTTAAAAAGGTCAGTAAGCATGAGCACACCAAGAGAGCCCAACGATTTCCACGCTTCGATCGGAATGTCGTCAGGTCCCACCGCTTTTCCGTTCTTCATGCGTCGAAGGCAATTACGTGTTTCGTCAAGGGTTATTGGGGCAATAAGTCCGAGGTTAGGCGGTGGGTCGTGATGAAGACTGCATGGGTGCTGAGTATTTAGCAACTCCTGGAAGTAGCTTCTCCACCTCTCCTTCACAGAGTCATGATTACAGAGCAGCGAGCCCTGGGAATCCCTGACGCAAAGACATTTTGCAATATCTTGCGTCACTTTATCCCGGGAACGTGCCAGTTTGTAAATGAGCTTCTGCCCCTCCACAGTTTCAAGTTTATCATACAATGGTGACAAACTCTCACTGCGGGCTCTGGCTACAGCTCTTTTACTGGCACGTTTAGCTACTGTGTACTCCAGTCTGTCTTCAGGAGAGTTGGATTCCTGCCACTTCTTAAAGGCAGCCTTCTTTTCACGAGTCACCTCCTGGACCTCGTCATTCCACCACCATGTCTCCCTGTCGATGACACGTCCTCCCCTAGAAACGCCAAGAACTCGCCTGCCTGCCGCAATGATTGCCGACTGAGCCCGATCCCAAGCATCCTGAGCAGTCTCGGTGTCAGTCGAAAGATTATGACTTTTCACCTCTGCCAGGAAGTCGGTCTGCATCGGTCCATTCAGCAACCACCACTTGATCCGAGGCCTACGTTTCTCGGCTACTTTCTTCTTCGGAGTGACGTTAAAGTCCATGACAAGAAGACGATGTTGGGCCGTTAGGCTTTCGCCTGGAATGACCTTACAGTTAGTTACCCTGCCCATATGACACCGTCTGGTCAATAAGTAGTCTATTTGAGTTGAGTGGGACCCGCACTTATACGTGATAAGGTGCTGAGAATTCTTTTGGAAGAACGTATTCACGACGGCCAGATCAGACGCAATACAGGTTCTCAGAATGTTTTCTCCCTCTGCATTGCGAAGACCGTGCCCAAAACCCCCGTGAACACGTTCATACGGCTCAGCAGCCCTACCGACGTGCCCGTTCAAGTCCCCCCCAACTAAGACCAATTCGGTAGACGGCACAGCAAGTAGCACCCCTTCATACTGCTCCCAGAATGTCTCCTTTTCGGCCGCGCTACATCCCGCCTGGGGAGCATAGGCACTGATTAAGTTTGTGATGACGCCCTCAATCAGTACCCTCACTCGCATCAAGCGGTCGGAGCGACGGTCAACTTCAAGGAGCCCATTCTGAAGCTCTTCAGAAAGCACTACCGCTACACCGTTTCTACCCGAAGGTGACCCAGTGTATATAAGCCGGTAACCCTGTCCGATGTTACGGGACTTATTGCCCTTCCAGCGAGTTTCCTGGAGGAAAGCACACTGGACCCGACGTCTCATGAGTACATCTGCGAGTTCCCTGCATCGTCCGGTTAGAGAGCCAATATTCCACGTAGCAAAGCGGAGTTTCTGTCTGGGTACTCGCGTCTTTAACCGTGCCCGTACTTGACACGGTAGCCCTTGCCCACTTATCGCAGGTGTAGGGCGATGTGCCTGCGCGTCGTTTAGCGGCGACGCCCTAGCCGTACCCAGTTTCTTTCTGTGACTCTCCATTATGTCGGCGGATGGCGGTTTTTTACATGGAGCGACTGCCGTCTGACCACCAAAACCCCTTTGTGGGGAAAAACCGGGGGGGAGAGGAAAATAGAAGGGGTAGGATAGGTAAAAGGAGGGAGCTAAGGAAAGGAGGAGGGGAAGGGGGGGGGGGGGTTAGGACACCATTCTTACGGACTGGATGAGGATGTAAGAGTGGCGGCTCGAGGATCCGGGGTCGCGTACCCGTATGCCCATAAACAAATATCGGACAGATATTAGTCAGGACATCCTCTGGATATGTCAGGACATCCTCTGGATATGTCAGGACATCCTCTGGATATGGACATAAAGAGCAGCATTCTCACAACTAAATCAATTCAAGTCTATAATATTCCCATGAAAGTCATATTTAATAGTATTTTTTATTATTTAATAAATACATATTTATTGTCGTAAACATTTATGTCTTAATCACTAGATATAATTTATTACATTTACATACGTTTATATTTCTATATTATATAATTTTATTTATATTAAAGAGCTTCTTTGATTCTTCTTCTTCCTGGCGTTAATCCCGGCTGTTCCCGGTCTGCCTTCCTACTCAACCTACTCCACTTTGCACGGTCTTTTGCATCCTCGGTGGTTAGACCATAGGCTCTCATGTCCTGCATCACGACATCCAACCAGCGCTTCCTTGGGGGTCTAGTAGGTCGCGCTCCAGGAACTGGTATAGCAAGGCACTTGCATCCGATATAGTTCTTAGGCCGCTAGAGCTTAGAGCTTCTTTGATTGAACGCTCTAATCTCTTTGGAACTTTTAATAGTCCATTTATCGAGAAAGGCTATATATAGGCTATATTTATTCACTCTTAACGTTTCAATATAAATAACCGACACATAGAATTTAATATTTTCATTTCTTTGCTAACAAGGCGAAACGCAGTGTTAAGTTCCGCCACTCATCTCGAGGACTACAGTACTTTTAGAATTCGGGAGAAAGTCAGGAACGTAATATTTTAAAAATAGATTCCCAGGTTCCCACTACCTAGGAGAGTTCCTATGCTAAAAAAAGGGTCACACACACTTCTGTTATTTCCATTCGACCACGCAGGTCAAGCCGTAGGCTTAAGCTAGTATTTTATATAAAATCGTGAAGACGGAAGTAATAATAATTTTATAGCGCTACGTTTTTATAAAACGGTAATAGAATAGAAGTAAGGAAATGTTAGATTATGAAATCACCATTGTGAATACTATGCGTAGGATTTATTGATTTTTAGTGTGTTACAAGCTTAAGTTAACTTGTGTTAAAGTTTTTGAACATTTATACTGATATTACTTACTTTTTACTTCTGTTATTTAGCAAGGTAGGTAGTGATATGTCACTATTTTAATTCTTTGTGAAAAAAATTTTTGTATTTTAATGTGAAGTGACTTTTGTGTATCTTGATTTGATGGTTATTGTAAAATTGTATTCAAATATAATATTAACTTTTTTTAAAAATGCGTAAGTAAAATATTTTTTTGTAAATATTAATTATATTTTAAACATTTTAGATTTTTAATTTTAATATATAAATTATAAAGACACTTAATATATTTTGCGATCATTTATTTACATTAAGGACCATTACCCAACACGCTGTAAAGAAAACAACTATAAAATAAGAACAAATTTAATTAATATAGGTACATAGTTGAAAAATACCTCAAGTTTATTTTTTAAGTTTACATTTATACGCTAAGAAGAGGGAACCTAAAGCTAAGACACTCCGTCCCCACTTTCCACAGAAATTCATTTGTCCAAGAGGGAATCGAACCTATGTCGCATTTACAGCCAGCCGCTGTGTCACTGGACCTTAATGGCCCCAATTTTGCACTTGTCAAAATTAAAAATATCTCATTCAATATTTAGTGTCAAGTTACATGCCCCATACACTCATACAGTCTAATCAGTTAATTAATAGTAATTAGGCCATTTTCAGCACTTCAGTTGCAGAGTACAGTGGCTTCAATGTTTTAAGATGTTTCTTCTTTTTTGGACTTATAATTATGAATTGCCTGAAAGAATTTAGTGATAGAACACTCCGTTCTCCATTTTTGGTTACAGGTTCTCCACTTAATGCCTCTAGAATGCGTCGGAAAATGAGGGACAGATTGTCTTAATGAGAACGGAATATTTTAACACTAGGTTCCCAGGTTCCCTCTGCCTAGCCAGCTATGCGCGGGATACAGCGTGAACCTAAAAAAAATGTATTCGGAAATAAGCTTTAACATTTTAAAGTTCCTATACGATGCACCCGTAGCTAGTAATAATTACCTTACGGATATTCTTCGACAAGTGTTAATTCGGCTTCTTCGGTAACAAGTTATTTTGTACAGGGACGTATTTATGTAATTTCTATGATTTTTTAAATAATTTTATTATATTTTTTGTTGATTTTTTTGAAATTAAAATAAATGCAACTATATATTTTGCTTAATATAATATGTTTGATAAGCCAATTTTTTTAATGAAAAGGAATAGTAAAAATAATAATAAATTTTAGCAAAATAATTAAGCGATCAGTTGTAAGTGCAGTGGGTTCAAATCCTTTCTAACGAAATAATTTCATATATGTTATAAATAATAGGGGAGAGAATTGAGCAGCACATTACTAATAACAACTTCTTTCGTTAAAATTACTCAGGAAGTGAATTAAAATAAAAATATATATTACACTTATATAAGCCACTTTCACAACTTAATGAGAAAAATATGAAATACAATAATGAGAAAAAAGAACCTGGCGCTAGAAAGTCGAAATGATTTCTATAATACTTCAAATGGCATAGAAACCTGCTTGTTTTTATTATCCGTTGTATTGCAACGGTATATCTCTTATTGAAGTAAATAAAGTCAGTACATTATACGACATTGGTGAAATTAAAATCCTCCTACGCTGTGAGACAGTTATCTTTTACCAAACATGATATATGAAGTTGTTATCTTAATGTATTTTATTTTTAGCTTCATGCTGTATCCTACACATAATAAAACAAGCAGAATAAGAATTACAGAATTTTTGAGGCATTGTGTGTTATATGGTGAAACTTAACGCCGCGCTTTGTCTTGCTACTAGAGCAGTGAAATTAAAAATATCTCAAATGGATATCGAACTGACAATGGTTACACGCTCAATATTATTTACAGTAGTTTCAAGAATAAATTAAAAAAATCACAAACTGTATTGGTTATATTGTCATGACATCTGATTATTGTCTATAAACAACAAATACTACAAAATTTGAAAATAAAAATAAATATAAAAATTAGCCTTTTTCCAAATTAGACAGCTTAGTATTCATCAAACTAAACCGGTTTTAACTAGTTTAAATTTACATTTTTTTTTACCCAAATACCTCCCTGAAGCACTCATCTATATGTAAATGTTGTCAGTTTGTGCAGCTGTCTGCCACGAGTATTTGAGGTGCATCTCTCTATTGAGTTGCATAATATTTTAATGATATATGATCTTGTCTTAGCTTTACAAATTAGGTGGTTATAAAACTTTATTTATTTTTTGTTTAATGAGGGTCTAAGACTAATAGAGATGCTTGAAATGAAATGATTTTAAAGGTATCATTCTATTTAAAATATTTTTTATTTTAAGACTTATTTTAATAAGAAACATAATAGAAGTATCTATGGTTAGCTATGACAAATATCTTCATTATACAACATTAATAATATTACCGCCAAAATTCAGCGGAAAATAGGAAATAGAGTGTCCTAACACCTAGGCACCCTCTGCCTATCCTGCTGTAAATAAACAGAGTATTTCTAGCAGAGTAGTTATCTATCTACCCTGCTAGAGATACAGCGTGAAGCTAAAAATAGAGACAACGAAACACTAAGATTGTAAGTTGAAGACTAAAAATCCAAGTGACTTAGCACCAGGTTCCCTCTATCTACCCTGCAATATGAGGGATGCAGAGTGAAAAAAGATTTTACAAAATATTTCTAACTCTAAGATTATTATTTACTTAATTTATACAAATATAAGTATTAAATAATTGTGTTATAGTAGTTGAAGTTACAAAGCTCATCCAATATAATAAGGTCGTCATACATAATCAATAACCCTTGTGTCTAACAGCTGTTTAAAGCTATATATGTAAGAGAGAGAGAGAGAGAGAGAGAGAGAGTGTGTGTGGGTTCGACTCCGTTAAACAACGTAATTACATATTTTCATTACTTCGTTCTGGTACGGCAAATGTGGCGTTAAGTTACATAACAGGGTAAGCAGTGAAAGCCTAGTTAAGAAACTCCTTTCCATAATTTCCAACTTAGTGTTAGGACATTCCGTTCTCATTAAAACACTTTCGGTTCCCAATTATGTTATTCAAAATGATTTAACTTGTAAACAATAACTTCCTTCGGACTTAGCTAAAATATAACACAAGAATGAATTCCAATTTCCATGGAACAGCTATAATGTAAATATTTAAGGTAGGTCGGTTTGTTTATATTACTTTGGAAACTAATTGTAGCAGGAAATTGACTTGTAACTTGTTACTTACAAGTATTCTAAATAATATATATTTATTGCCTTTTAGTTTTGTGTTTTAAATAGAGGGATTATATATGTAGATAATAGTGAAAAATATAATTTAAAAAAACTGGTAATAATTCTAACAGTTGCTTAATGTCTTTCTCAGTGTTATTATTCCCTTACATAATTCTTTAAGGAACCAATATTATTATGTATATTGATTTCTATAGCTTAAAAATTATATGTATTAACACACAGAGGGAACCTGAGAACTTAATGTTAGGACGCTCTGTTTATATATGAAGAAGATATGAAGAATTTAAAGTATATTATACACCCGAACGGCAATCGAACCCAAAACCGTTACGTTTACAATCACATCTTTGTGCTCCTGCACGACGTTCTTAGTTTTCAAGACAGTATTTTATACATCAAAGGCAATTTTCACATATATATAGCTATAGGGTTGTACTGCACCCCTACTTATCACCCCACTTAAGTGCACCCTCAGAATTGTGCACTTAACTTCGAAAGTTCCTACTTTCTACCCTACGACGATTAGTCTTTCAACGAGAAGTCTTTTGTTATAGCTATATGGTATTTGGATTATTTGTAATAGAAAATGCTTTATAAGATATATTTGTATTGTGGGAAAAGTTTGATATTTAGTTTGAGTTTTATCAAAATCGGCTTAGGAGAGCGGTAATGGAATATCTTCCATAATAACGTGTGTCAGTACATTCACTTTTATATTTTTTTTATTGTTTGTAATAATGCACAGAATTCCCCATATGAAATTCGAACCCACAACCATCGCCTTAAAACGGGCACAACTCAACTGTGCTACCATAACGTATAATAAATTTAAAACAATTTTATTACTGCATTTTAAAATTGAATAAAATTAAAATTCCTCAGTAAAACCTATAAAGTACGCGTCGTCATGGCAACCGAGTCTACACATAGAGGCTCTTATAAATTATTAACCTAATTGTAAATTCACGTTGGACTTTAAAAGTCTATAAAAAGTTAGTTTTTTATTAGAATTGTTAACAATTGACTTATGGTTTATAAAAATATGGGTACTTTTACGAGCATCGAACCCGTGACACCTTTGGAATTCTGATTTTCTTAATATTTGAAGTGATTTTATAAAATGTACTATTACATGTGAACCTTAATTATAAAATACAAATATATGTATATAAATAGATAATTTAATTCTAATACATCTATGTACTGATGGTAATTTATACTAGATAAGACTCAAACCCACAATATTTCACATTTTATGGTTAAAATCATGAACTACTATCCAAATTATCCAGTCAAACATTAGTAAAACTATAAACATTGACATTCACAAACTCTCCTTTTCTCTTATTCAGTGAGACAAAACACAGCGTTAGATTACGCCACGTAACAGTGTCTCTAAAATTGCCGAAAAGTGTGCAGCTGAGTGTCCTAACACTAGGTTAACCAACAAATGTGTGAAACTATAATTATACCGTGATATTTATTGCACTTTCATCCAATTATATGTATGAAATGAATAATTCAAAATACATTTTCCATACAAATCCATCATTCATACAATATAATGAAGCCTTGGAATAACGTATAGTAATTTAAGCCTACGCTACGTAATGAGCTTCGAATGGCGTCTGACCTGCGAACGGTTCAAGGCGGTAATTCTGCTACTGTACAATGTATGTATACATGAGAATGTTAGAAGTTTAGAAGTAATTTGTTTAGAAAGTTAATTTTTTTTCGGAAAACGTAAAATTTTAACGAAACGAGATTTGAAGCCGTTCCTTTGAACCGTTTGAACCGTGCCAACGCTCATGACTGAGTCATAAGGTCTTATCGAGCGTCAAACTCAAACTCAAAACTCACTGTTTGTGGGTACTATCCTTACACGAGGAAATATTTTTTTAAATTTATATTTTCATTTAAAATTTATATTGTAATTTCTTTTCTCTATCAAGAATTTCTTTTCTCTATCTCGGGGCGTAGAGCTCGCCAATCAACACGCAACGCATCCACAATTCGGCGGAATATAGCCAACAGAGTATCTTAACACTAGGTTCCCTACCTGCTGTGTAGGCAAAAGGTTCCCAGTTTTACATAATATGAAAGTTACTAAAAATAACTAACCCACTATAAGTTATAAACAGGTACAACGGATATGACATCTGCATAGCACTCGCATACTGCATTCATAGCAGGCCGTCTTAATTATTGTAATAGACACGCCCTCATTCTCTATATGTAATAGGTACTAATTGGCAGTTAAAATTACATTAATTTTTGTGTTAAAATGTATATTTTTAACGTGTTTTTAACCGACTGCGAGGTGGAAAGGAGGTTGTGTGTTTGGCTGGCTTCGTTTGTTTGTTTGTAGAAACAAAAGCCCAATAGATTATGTTTAAATGTAGGAACACATTGTGCAATCAATTAAATCTTTTCAAGGAAATTATTATTTAACTGTAAAATACAAATGGATTCGACTGTTAATTTGAAACTACTGGGTTTTTTTATGCATTAGCGTTTTTCTGTAGCTTATTACAAACTCTTATTTTTTTATTTTCAGGTAAGTACAGAGAGCCGAGAAGACACTCTTTTCTTCACTTCCTATCTCATTTTGAGATATGTTAATCGGCAAAATTAAACATCATTTGAATGAGATTAATATAAATATGTCAGTTTGGTTCTTAAGTACGATAGGTAACTGTCATAGTGAATGACGGGATAAATGAACTGGTTAGTTTTACAGTAAAGAGACAGGTAAGATATTTTTATAATAAATTTCTGCTAAAATACTTATAAATACAGAATAATTTGTATTTTTATATATAGGCATTGTTAAAAGTGAAGTAATTAACATAAAAGTACTAAATTAATAAGCAAATATATAAATAACACCCACCCATGGAAGGGAATCGAACCCGCGAACAACAACTTTAAAATTAAAATCAAAGGTTCAAATACTTATCTAACTGTAACTTAGCAGTAACTTATCAGAAAATCAACTGCACTATAAATTGTCGGTAGAATTAAAGTTAACCAAATTAAATAATAATCAATTTATCTGTTACTTATCTGTCAGTTAAATTAGATTCCATTACATCTGTGCTTTGCTATCTTAATGATTACTCGAGATTGTATGGTTAGTTTCTAAAGCCTATGCTGTCTTGTAATGTCCCATTTAGCCTAATAAAATTGTTGTTTTAATTAAAGTTATATAACTATTTGTACTTGTTTTGATATATTTTAATTAGAGTGCTTTATAAAGCACTAAAGATAGAGAAAACGTAGTGGCAAGACTCTCTGTTTCCCAAATTTCACCCAATTTGCTGCAGTTTATCTTGTTACCAGAACGACAACCAAAAGTCCATTACCCAGAGTCAGAATCGAACTAATCTACAACCGCCAAAGTCAAACGCAGAAACCCTACCTTAATGAAATATCTATTTGATTTAATAAAAATTATAATAAATAAATAATATTTTTTTTAGGATTCCATTCCTCAAACAGAAAAAAGAGTTATTATAGTCCCATAAAGTCCTCCATCAACCTATCTATCTATAACAAGATGTGAATTCACTACTCATAGTAGAGCCTGAAAGTAAAAGGTTCCACTTCAATTCCACGAGCTTTCTAAGCTCTTTGTGAATGGCAGTGACTTATTGAATATCTCTATCTCAAATCCATCTCTTTAAAGTAATTTCTAGTTTACCTGTAAACGTACAATGTGGTACTTTGTCCAAGGAGTTGAATTATTTTGTATGTATTTAGTCACTACCCACTTATCGCCCACTGGAGTGACAAAATTGTAGGCTCCGTTGATTATAAGATTAGAACCGCCTTTAATTTTCATAATATGTTGTATTGTCACCGAAATGTCATTTAGGACAAGGATATCTAACACTAAACTAAAAAATATTTTTTTATATACTAGGTCCATACTTGCGCAGGGCCATAGAGCGTGACTGTAAATGTGATTGGTTGTGGGTTCCATTACCACTTGAGGAAATTAAATATTTAATATTTGCATTTCCCGGAATTCGGTGGAAATATTAGGTTCCCTCTGCTTAACTGATGTGTGCGTGCGATGCGATGAGATGTGTGGGATACTGCTTGATGCTAAAAAACAAAAAAAGAGCATAATGTTTTATAAAACGATGGCTAAAAAAACAAAAATATTTTATAATAGTCTTTGAACTTCTTCGATCAACTAGAGAAAGCGCTCCCTCATAACGATGTTCATAATGTCACACTGCTGAAGAATCTATTCAACACGCTGTTCCAATAACTGGGCTGGAGAATATAGTACCTAGTCAGTAACTTCCCTCTGAAATTGAAATGACAACAAGGAGAGAATAAAAAAAGTATATATTTCCACTGATAACTTCCTGATAAGAAAAAAAACATGTAAAAGGAATTTGAAAGATTCAGGGAACTATTATTATGCTTATCTAAAAACAATATCGTCACATTCTTAGAAAGCTCGTGATAAATCTATGCAAGCATGAACGTTTCAAGGAAGTGAAGTTCTTATAAAAGTGAACTAAAAAGTTCTACAGCTCTTAGGAAAACATCAGATTATAAGCAAGATGACTGTGGGTTCGATTCCCTTTTCTTTTTTTTTTCATTTTCACTACGTCTTAAATTCAGAAGGAAAGCGGAGACATAGTGTCTTGACACTAGATCTTTTTTGCTTACTATTATAAGCGGGATAAAACGTGAAGGTAAAAAAACTTTATTTTATAGTGCCCTTCTAATATAAGATTCTTTTCACGTAGATACTCGTATATATTTTGTCGCACCTCATAACTTTTTATGGGATAAAATGTACCGGAAATGGATTATTTTTCTTTCACCCCTGGATGTTTGTTTTTGTTACTTCCGCTGATAAAAACTCTGTTTGCCTTTTTTAGGGAGCGTAGGTGTGTCTTTATAATAGACTAGCGGCCCACCCGCGACTTTGCCTGCGTGAACCACGTTATTATTCTGTCTCCATGAGTACCTACGTCCCATAAGTGACGTCCATGCAAAATATGAGACTCCTAGCATTTGTAGTAACGAAGTTTTATACAAACTTTCAACCCCAAAAACAACTCCTTCGAAGTTGAATATTGCCGTATTAGCGAGCACCTAAGTCCTATAAGTAACTCCTATGCAAAATTTGACATTCTTAGCACTTGTAGTTTCTGAGATTTCGTGTTGAGTGAGTGACCTTTCGATTTTATATCTATAGATGACATGTCTTTCGCTTTTACATTTTTATCGAATGCGTGTGATTACAAACGCAATGGATGTGGATTCAATTTTCACTTGACGGAAAAATTTTCAGTGTCTTGAACTCGGGTGACAAACGGGAAACTGAGTGTACTAACTCTAGGGTCTATTTACCTATCTTATTCGATATGGCACAGAGTATGAAACTTAATATAACGATGTTTTGAGTGGCGGTAGTTAGGTGCGATATGTAACTACAAATAATTTTAAAATTATTTACATTAAAAATATCTCTTGTGAAATTGAAATGAAATTTTAAAAACCTACTGTATAATTTAATATCATTTTCATACATCATTATTTTTGACTATGAGAAAAACGCAACGTAATAACTTTTGAAAAAAACAATGTAATGCACTACAACCTGGAATTAAATGCAATTATTTGCTGCTATTAAACTCGTTTTAATTATGCTACGAAATTTTAAGTAACTGTACATATTAATGACATTCTAATTGTCAATCCAAATATGCAAGGTTCTAAGTTTGGTTCACATTTATGTATATCACTTAAAAAATATAAACTGACTACAAATATTTTCATTTACCTTATCTAGCTATCGAGGTAAGGCGTACAAGGCATTGCTAAACTGATTTTAATGAAACTTCGACTGCTCTCTAATAAAAAATAAAAAAATCACTTAGATATTTAAAATAAAATAATCTTTTAGGTTCTGAGAAATTTATGAAGAAGCACAAACATGCACTTGATAGGAAATTTAGCCCAGGTGCTTACTCATGTATTATCCAATTCCAACAATATCACACACAAACATACATACATCTCAAACTCATAACCTCCCTTTTCTAAATCGGTTAAAAAGTGGACACAAACAATCGATATCCAGTTAACACAATAAATTTTATTATCTTCACGTTATTCGGTACCAATAAACCAGTTATTAGTGAATGGAAGTTTTGAAATAGCTTGTCCAAGTTTGTATTTCCTCTATACATTTGCTGCCTACAACTTTGTAAGTTGTTAGATTAGAGTAGTAAATCAAGCGATTTTTAACTTTTTCGTGCTATGTATTATACAATAAGAATACGATTACGGAAACGCAGGGAATCACTCCAATCACAATTTAGTTGAGTTTCACGGAGGAACCTAGTGTTAAGACACTCCGTTGACCATTTTCCGCCTCTCGAGGCAAGGCGTGTTGAGTGGAGGAACTCAAAGACACGATTTAGTGCTGAGTGATCATATTCAACAGGTAATCTAGCGATAAGTGACTATATTCTCTATTTTTCGCGAATTCAGAATTTATCATTGCAATATCGAAGGAATAACATTTCCCCCAAGTTGAATTCGAACTTACAGTATACCGTGCAGTAACAGTAGCTGCTTTATAGCGATGTCTCTTAAATGGGCACAAAGTGGAGAACATGGTATGTCTTAAAACTATGGCAAGAAAAATATGATATAAAATGAGGAACGAAAGTGCCTCAACACTGGGTGAAGCTAAAAAATGAAATAAAAAATGACAACATTTTAAAAGCGACATTTTTAAAAACATTTTAACTATACAATCTTCTAATATAATAAATATATCTATAATATTATATCCGTCGTTCTATTTAAAAGAAAACATAAATTTTTAGTATATTTATAAAAATAGTAAAATGCTACTAAATTAAACTATCTTATGTTGTCTATTTTATAAGCCACTTAGCGTTTTTTCCCAACACGCCACTATGTTTGTAAACAAAGTGAAAGTGATTACTATATTTTTTAGCTTCACGCTGTATCCTGCGTATAGCAGGGTAGGCAGAGGAAACCTGGGAACCGAGTATTTAACCCAGTATTAAATACTAGGTTTCCAGGTTCGCTCCAGAATTCCACAAAAATTGGGAAACGTATCTCAATGGGAACTGAGTTTCTTAGCACTAGGTTCCCAGGTTCCCTGTGCCTACTACGCTATGTGCTAAAAAAACAAAAATATTAATATGTTTATAACAGCATGTATGGAAGTCATGATGCAGCTTAAGTACTCCACCTCTGACTTTAAAACGAGTTTTATCTTTATTGATATGAAATATTAATTACTGTAAACATTAGTTGCAAACACGCTTTACACGTTTTACTTGTTTTTGGTAGAAAATCTTAGATTATCTTCTAAAATATTACATAGAAGTTATGGCTTAGTTGAGATAATATTAAATTTGAGTATTTATTTTGCTGTCAGTAGAGTCTCCTAAAAAGAACCATACTTAAAATAGAATCAGCTTCACGCTGTATCCCGCACACAGCAGAGTAAACAGAGGGAACCTATTGTTAAAACACTCCGTTCCCCATATTCCGCCAAATTTTACAAGGCAATGCGTGTTGATTGGCGGAACTCAACTACCACTACTCTAACCAGAGCGGAGAAATGAAAATATTAAAAATATTCTTTCCTCGAGTGGGAATCGAACCTACAGCTGTTGCGTTACAGTCATACCCTTGTTACCCAACCTTCACCATAATATTTATATTTGATCCCATTTTAAACTTTGACCCGTTTCAACATATTGACAGACATGACTTTAACACATGTATTACGAACTAATAACATTTTTTTACAGTTTTGGGGTTAAAAATGTTTATTTCTTTTTTTTCTCACGAAAACGTGAACATGTGGTGGTTAAAGAAGATTTTGATAGAAAAATATTATTTGGGTCAACTTAAAATATTTAAAAATAGCTACTAATAAGTAATAGGTTTTCGTGTTAGTCTCATATTTTTTATTGACGGATATTTAATTTCTATATACATCATCATCAGCCTATCGCTGTCCACTGCGCAACGTAGGCCTTCCTCATCAAGCGCCAACCAACCCGGTCTTGGGCTTCTCGCATCCATCTGGTGCCAGCCACCTTCTTTAAATCTGTCGTCGTCTACATACATAAATGAAAGCATTTTAACTTCTTTCTAGAGATCTTTTTGACATTTGTCACATGGAATTAAACACCGCGCGTTGCCTCGTTACAAAAGCGAAGAAATGTAAATATTACTTTATTACTACAATTCAAGTGTTCTCAACTATGCCATGACGGCGTCTACATTTTGTTTATTAAATCAATTATCGTCGACGACTACTGTATTCTCTAACAGACTAATTATAATTGCAACTGGCAGTTACCAGTTCAAATTCAATATATAAAAAAGTTAGTAATTAAAGACAATAAGTAATTCTAGGCTAGGCCAGACATGGGAAATGGAAGGGACTTAATGGGAACGGAGTGTCTTAGCTCTAGATTCTCTCCGCTTACCATGTTATGTGCAGAATACAGCGTCAAGCTAAAGAATCTCAGAATTGAAGCGGTAGCTGGGTTTTTGATTCGTTTTAATTAGAACTAATTTCTTTTGTACATCACATATTTCTTTATTAAACTTAAAAATTTAAATTAAAAAAAAAACTAAATTAAAATAAAAAACCTAAACACACCAAAAATTATTCTTATACTGTATGTAATAATATGTCAAAATCTATTTTCATAATAATGATTGATTGGACTTACATAAGTCGGTCAGAAAATGTCTATCGACGTTTAATGGGGGTTATTTTATTATTAGTTACGGTTTGTACTCGTACTAAATTACATATTAAATTATTTAAATTGTAGGTACCTTTTATCACAAATTGGTGAATGAAGCTTAATATCCATTTGTATTAGAGTCGTAGCTTGCTGAGTGGTGGAACTTAACGCCGCGCTCCGTCTTAAGCTGAAACTTAAAACAAACAAACATGCTGGACGAGCTTTGCCTTGTTTCTACAACGAAAAAACGATTATATTAAATACATAGTTCATTTTCAAAATTTTTAAGCAACAACAAAAATACTTTTAACAAACGTACAAAAATTTCAACGTTCTTAAGAACGTATGGCTTAGTGGTCAGGGCGCTTGGACGGTGTCCAATAGGCGCGAGTTCAAATTTATATACGTATCTAAAAAAAAAAATATTACCCACAATTTAATAAATTAAATATAAAATGTCATTCATTCTCCACCATTTACTCTAGCGTCAGTCGTGTCAGTTGTAAGTAAATCAGAAAACACACAGTTAATTTATATGAGCTGCCTACAGTAATAGCGGCGGCGTAAGCCAGGAAATGCCATATTAGACATACAATTGTATTTTATAGACTGCAGGCGCCGCTTGCGACTGATTTCTTGTAGGGTTCACAAAACTTGTGAAGATTTTTTTTTTAATTATGTGTTGTGTTGCGGAACTCAACGCCGGGCTGTCAGATGTTGCGACGGTGTTAGACGAAAGAAACTTAAATTATATCTATATATATCATTTTGTTCCTGAATTTCTGATCAATTTTAATACATACTTGGTTGACCCATCCTTCCCCCCTACGGGAAATAGGATATTTTAGGGATCCTTTTCTTGTGCCTTACACCAGTAAGGACTTAGCATACTAAATGCCACTTTTGGCTGTTCGTTGTATGTTAATCACTCAATAATGGAAGAATTTAATATATTTGTATAAATTTGTATTTCTTTTAGTTTCACGCTGTATCCCGCACTTAGCAAAGTAAACAGAGGGCACCTAGTAGTTAAGACATTTCGTTACCATTAAGACACTTGCGTATCTTACTTTCCGCCGATTTACGGAGGCATTGCATGTGTGTAACTGGAAGTGATAGAGCTCAACGCCACGCTTGCCTCGTTACCAGAGACAAACGAAAATGTTGAATATATATATTTCCTCCAATAGGAATCGAACCCACAACCCTTCGTGTTTACAACAACTGGCCTCGAAAAATTGACTATTTAGACAGATATTAAAGAAGTTAACTGAGATAGTCTTACATAAACAAAATATGATATTCATAGGACCTTCCTACACATTTTATTTTATTTAACCATATTATAAACATGTTTGTGTTTACAGTACTATAAATATTTCTAGATTTCAGACCGCAACCACGTCATATATAGAGTTAGTGTTGATTTCACACGTGCTTCTTACATAAAGTTGGTCTTGAAATTTAGAATTAACTAGCTTTTCAATCTGGCTTTTCATAAGGTTAAATAAGTCTATTTAATAAATAGTCTATTTTTTTTTAATTATGTTAAGTATTCTTTAGAAAATATGAAATGTCACACTTTTCAAAAAATTAAGTTCTGAAAGTAATTAATAAGTAGCTTTTAAATTTGTCGCTTACAAAAATGTAAATTTCATATATTATGTAACTTTTTAGGAGATTAAACCAAAATACAGACAAACACCGGAAATTATAAACATTATATTTATAAGGAAATATAATATATTTATTTGTGGTCAAGTTCGCTATAGTAATAAAATCTTCATTCTATTAATTTACTTATATGTATGTAGAGATATACATATACTAGCCACTAACCCCGGCATCGGTCGCGTTATCTAATAGAATTAATTAAAAATTATGAGTGATAGACTAACGTGACTAACGTGATGATAAGTAAAATATCTAACACAAAAATAATTCTTAATTCAAGTCAACTATTCCTGATATTAGGGCGTTCAAACAAACAAACATCAAACTTTATAATATAGAAGTATATTGTATATTTATAAAGATTTTACGTTTTAACATAATGAGTAATGTAAACTTTACTTAAATTTTTCATAGTTTTTATATAACACCGCACTCAAAGACGATAATTAGCGTTTAGCTATCACTAAACTGTACATTATATTAATTAAATTAATATTAATATTCATTTAAATATTATTTGTCATCTCCTAAAATAACGATTTCACGGTTAAATTAGTGTTTTTTTTCCTATTGTTTAATCCTCATAAGGGAAAGAACGGAATATCTTGACACTAGGTACACTCTGCCTATTCTGAAGCATATCTCATATGACATGAAAAAAAAATATCTCAATAAATATCTCATATGAAAATAAAGCACGATATTCAGTTTCGCACCCAACAGGCAAAATTTTGAAAATTAGAGCAAAAATAAGTTACAGAGTTCCTTAACAAAAGGTTCCCTCGGCCTTCCCAGGTTTAAGCTCAGTATAAAAAATGGATTTTCTTAATAAACATTACATGTTAACTACTTAAGGCCAGCCCTGACGTAGGGTCACGACCCTGTTAGTACAAGGTCAATTTCTTTCTCTATTTGTTTAAGGGCGGTCTAAAAATAGTTGCAGTTTATGCTAGATTGATTTAAATGTTCATTTAAACTGTTATCTTTATGCAGCTTCCGCATGCGTAGAAGAGCGTGTAATTGTAAACGTGGGTGTGGGTTCGATTCTATTTCTATGTTTGGGGAAGAGAGATCTATTCTTTTTAATATACTACGTGATAAATCGGGGAATCTAACTTCGCCTTATATTGCAAAAGAAAATTAATATAAAGGATTTTCTGATTAAGATAAAAAAACTTAAGGTTCAAAGATATATGGTATAAAAACCATATTGTCACCTAATATTGTTGTCACCGAATATGGTATGAAAAGAGAAAGTAGAAAAAAGGAAAAAATAGAAAAAAAAATCCTTTTGTTATTCTATTTATTATACAATTGAAACAAAACTAAACACAGCGTTAATTTCCACCATTCAACACGTAATGTCTCGATCTCCGGTGCATGGGGAACGGAATGTCTCAACATTATGTCTAGCCACATAACTATATGCTTGAAGCTAAAATAAAAATGGAGTGTATCGAGTGTTTTTTTTTCAATACCCTTTAAGGAGATGATGCGAGGTTTAAATTAAATAGGTAATAATTATTCACCAAATGACTTAACCCAAAAGTATTTTTTTGTTCGTCTGTCGTAATATTACGCGAAGGTACCTTCTACAAGAATTTGTTACCTACGAAGGGCGCCATTACTTAATTTTACGTGTTGTATGCAAATGATTTAGCTAATTCTACTTTAGTCATTGAAATGTATTGATTGTGGGTTCAATTTCTTTTTTCGTTTCACGCGTTATCCCGTACATAGCAGGATAGGTAGGAGACCTAGCGTTGAGACAGTGCTTTCCCCAATAAGAGATTGAACCAACAACCTTCCCATTGACATTCAAGCACTGTTCCTAAGTTACTAAATGAGGAATACAATGTACAGGTAAAACCTCAATGAAAAGGTAAAAAAAATTACCACTTTATTTCTTTGGTTGAATAATTTCTAGAAATGTTATTTTTACGAAATCACTAGTTATATAATCAAAGTAACATTTACAACGAAATCAGGGTTAAAGACAATATGAAACACAATAGGTCTTCAATGTTCCGTGAAAGTGGAAATCTACACTTCATGTCGATTTCTGCGTAAATTATTAAGACCTTTAACGGCGTTAAGTTTCGCGTTTATTATTCTCACCAATAATAAACATGTCGCTAGGTTGTTTATTTTCCACTAATAGATTTTAGAGGCCAGTAATGGCGCAGGGGCAAGCGTGCGACTGTAAAGGCGACGGGTTGTAGGTTCGATTCAAACTCGAGTAAATGAAATATTTATTATTTTCATGTCTTAGCTCCGGCAACGAGGCAACGCGGCGTTGAGTTCTGCCACTTAACACGCAGTATCTTTACAATTTGGTGTAATGTGGGGAATGAAGTGTCTTAAAACTAGTTTGCCTTGCCTAATCTGCTATATGCGGGATACAGCGTGAAACTGAAAAAAAATGACTTATAGTTTCATATATATATATTTTTTCTTGTAAATTGCAAGCAATCATCCAGCACAGGTATATGAAGCGTTTACGAGGTGAGGATTTCTAAACTGTTATAAACATCTTTCCTGCACTTAACGAGTATTTGATGGGTTTTAAAACTTTCTAAATTATTATGTTTAGATACAGATCGTCGTTTTTTTAATTTTCATAAGAAAATAGTAGAATTACATTTTTCTTATATAATGGCATTTCCATTGTTTTGTGGACAGGCAAAGAAAATGTAGTAATGAGTCTCTTTGTCTTTTAGGTTTTGTTTATTTAGAGATATTTTGTAGAGCGGCGTAACTTAACGCCGCACCTAATCATAGCTAGTGGAATTAAGCCTTATAACCATTCGCTAACTAAAACTGTACTATAATGACGTCATCGTCATCAGACATCTGTATACGATATTTCTTTTATTTTCATTCATCTCGACTCTGACTTCTGTTGCATCACAACGTGCATATTAACGTTCTAAGTTATTTTTGTATTTAAAACTAGCAACCTTTCGCGGCTTCGCCCGCTTGATATATAATTATTATTTTACATATCTTACATAATTATTAATTTACTAATCTGTCTTACTTTTGTTTTTTTTTAATAATATAATTTTAAAATCAAAATCTATGCTGAAAAGTACAGTTTCAGCCAATAAATCAATTATTTACAACAATTTTGTCAATCTACTTTTTTACAAAAAAAATCGATAGCAATTAAAAAAACAATAAATAGGTAAAGTAGGTTCATTGCCTACCAGTTAAAGTATATGGCGGAACTCAACCCCGCGTTTGTTTTATTACTACAGTAAAGAAATGAAATAACCCATTTCTGATCGGTAATCGAACCCGCAACCAATACGTTTACAGTTATATATATTTAATATTAAAAAAAATTGTTAACTAATTTAACTGACCAAGGGCCAATGTACGTATAAGTAAAGAAAGTTAAGTCACGTGGTTAATTAATATTCATGAACGTGCTGTGACTTCACAAAATAAATACTTCACTCATATTTGAGGCCAGTCGTGGCGTAGGGGCCAAAGTGTGACTGTAACATTGACTGTCGTGGGTTCGATCCCCACTCGAGGAAATTAAATATTTATGGCCAATTGTTTGCCTCGAGACTAAAGCAAAGAAATGAAAATATTAATTAATAGTAACTCATTCCCCAAATGAAAATTGAATCTACAACCGTCACGCTTAAAGTCCAACCTTTGTGCTTCTGAATATATAGATAGGTATATGCTTATATAGATTACCTAAAGCGGATTTAATGTCACAGTGTCCTATTCCTTGGACTATGTACAGCTTCTGTAATAAGCTTAAAAAAACAATCGTCGCCTTCGACCTATTACTGCAAAATCCTTGTTGTTTATTTATACAGTATTTTTTTTTATAATTAGTTAAAATAAAATAAAGTTAAATTTCGACTGTGTGTTGAGTTCTGCCTTCAATCCTATAATCTCTTTGATCTCTCCATATTATAATTACTAACTAAGATTTATTATTTTTAAATGCTAAAAACACATAAAAAAAAGATTTGAACATGGCGGTAATCGAACTCGCGCCTTTCGGAATCCGCCTAAGTGCTCCAGCCAATAAGACTATACATCCTTGTCGATATATAAAAAATAAAAGTTACATTTGTATTTGGACCTGTACCTACCATATACAGACAGTATGTTCAAATAAATTGTAAAATATTAATATTAGATAGGCCAGTGTGACAGTGACCTATATATTTGTACTTCTTCTCCAAATTTCCCCTTCAATAGGGTAATCTTATTTGAATTTTCTCATAACGTACCCTATTGTCCTCAAAACCCTGATGAGATAACATTCGAATGACATTGAATTTGGGTAAAGTATATAAAATTTACGTATTTTGATTAAAATACAAATTTTCTGTCAGTTTTATTTTGGGGCACAGACCCCGCATATAGCAGGATAGGCAGAGGGAATATGAAAAAAGGAAGGTGTTCAGACATTCCCTTACCCACTTTTCACCGATTTTTTCGAGGCATTGTTTGTTGAGTGGTGAAATTCAACGCCGCGTTTGTTATTTTTATATTTAATACAAATTTATTAAAATGTCAACATAATACATATAATAGAATCTATACTAATATAATAAAGCGGAAGAGTTTGTTTCTTTGTTTGTTTGTTTGATGGAACGCTAAGATCTCTGGATCTACTGGTCCGATTTACTATGTTTTTTTTTTGTTTTAGTGCTATAGGCTATATAACATTACATTACACATATAAACTAATATATTTTAAGTACTTTCTAATTTGACATGCAATTTATTCTGCCATGTTAATAACAACCGTCGTTGCTAAGCACCGGTTTGCAAAGTTTCTTTGTTGTTTTAAGAAAACGTCACCCAAAATGAACTTATATTTAGATATTCATCCTTATAAAAATAAATATATTATATAATATTTAATAAATATTCTTATAGTTCAAGCAGGCGTAGCCGCGTCCGGGTCCACTAGTAATAAATAATAATCGATGACAATATATAAAATATCGACTGACAATAATACATGGCGGTTCGTCACTGCAACGATGACAGACTCAAGAAGTATTATTTATATTATTTTGCAATTAATCTATTAAATTATATTCTTGATTAATATTCTGATTTAACTGATTTTAATTTAATCAATAAATTAATCAATTTTTGACGTCGATCGTTTTTCTATCATCACTAAGCGAAAAAATATTTTTACTTTCACCCTGTATCCCGGAGATAGCAAGGCAGAAGGAACCTGGGAACCTAGAGTTAAGATCCGTACCCTACTTTTAAAATATTTAAAAACGTATCTAAACAACGTGTTTGATATAAAATATTAGATCATAATGTGAAATAACAATAACAATGATTACACGGAGCTGGACTTCAAAGGGCTATCGTACATAAATAACATTAGGGTCGCGAGGTGAACGATTCTTATAAGGGTTGGTCTAAGATATAAGCTTTTATCATATAAAAAATATATATAACTATAGCTTTTATATGTAAAAATGTAAAATTGGATAAGTTTTTGTTATGGTGAAGTAAAAGACAAATAAAATGTACTTTTGTATATATTAGCAAAAACATGAACAAAAAACTGAAATATTTTCTCAATTCCGCACGAACATATTTTTAATTCGCGTTTTTTTTAACTTAACGGTGTATCCCATACATATCAAAGTAGGCTGAGGTTACCTAGTGTTAAAACACTCCATTTCCCACATTTTCTATTAATAATTGTTATTAATAATACACATATCTACAATAATATTTAATTTATACGACCGAAGTAAATTTGTAAGCTGCGTAATAAAACTCCATAATCTCCATGCTAACATTTATTTATAAGGTAAAATTACTCTAACTAAGATTTACTTTCATTACTAAGAGAAAGGCTTTACGTAACCGTCTGTCACCATTTGCGATAAGGTCGCCATAATCAATCAGAATTGAAGGGATTTTTCCATAGTTATGGGTTATGCAATTTTTTGGGTTCCGTATTTAAAAGAAGAAAACGGAACCCTTATAGGATCGTTTTGTTGTTCGTCTGTTCAGACCATTTATCTCATAGATCGCGTAGAGGTATCAAGCTGAAATTAATATCAAATATTTAGACAGCCCTTTGAAGCTCAGAAAAAATCAAACTTCTAATTCAACGCAAACTTAAGTTGGTGAACATTTATAATTTGTACTTCCCATTAATCTACAAGCCTTAAATTGGTACAGAATCCTCGTTGGGTAAATCCGACTCGCACTTAACTTGTTTTTTTTGTTAAATGTTATTATGTAGACACCAATAGAACTACTAGTTTTTGTGTAAAAGCAGAAAGTGTGTCGCTTAATTCGTATTCGTGTTGGTACGTAATATTTTTTTTTACCACTAGTTTTAATAGTTTAACATTAGTAAAGTCAGTTGTAGTGTAGAGTCACTACGACAGTAAAGGCAGCAGGTTCTGGGTTCGATTCTCACTCGAAGAAATGAAACATTTAATATTTTTATTTCATCGCTCTTGTAACTATGGCTTCTTTTAACGAAGGCAGTGCGGCGTTGAGTTCCTCCATTCAACACGCAACGCCTCCAGAACTCGGTGAAAGGTGGGAATCGACAGTGTCTTTAAATAGTTTAATATTCATATTTCATTGATAAATTCTAGTTAACTTGTCAGATATATACAGATATCTGAAGGATAAAAATGTCAACTATATTTAATTTGCAAAATTAGATATAAATTTATTATATTTTACTAACATTTATTATGAAATTAAATAATAAAAACAAGAGCCTCAGATCTCTTTATTAAAATATGTGGAACAAACAGCCTATTATAATCCAGTTAAGTTTTAGGTTAGGTCAAGCAGGCATTATTTTATTATATATACTTTTACATATATTTATATTTGTAATACATATTTAGTATATAAAAGCCATTGAGGCTCAGTGATACAAGGACTGACTGAGAACGCAGTACTCGTGGATTCCCTTCCCAGTTTCGACAATTAATTATTTTCATTTCTCTCGTACTAGTAGTGAAAAAGGTTGCAGGCAGTTAGTCACTTAACAGTCAATATATCGAATTTGGGCAGAAAATAGAGAATGTCTTGACACTATGTAAAGCTTTGTATTGAGTCGTGGAAATGAAAATATTAAATAAATGCGTAAAATTACCATATTAAGTCATAAGCATTCATAAGGTGTTTGTTAACGGCGGTGTGACCGTATGACCTAGACTAGCACCTCTAGTGGTTCTAGTATTTAAAGAATGGTGACTAAATCTTTTTAAATATTATGCGTAGGGTATAAAAGAAAATGAGGACGTGAAATGTGCTTGGAATTTGTTTTTGCAATATCTCTGGGAAGTATGGTTGTAGGCGAATATTTTGGGTTTGATATTCTTTTGATTTAGTAATACATGATTGAGAAAAATAAAAAGTAAGTTTTTTATGTAAAATAAGCCCCTGGGCCCCTGAGGGAACCAGAGTACCTAGTGTACATTTCGTTCTCGAGAAGACATTTTCGTTCCCATTTTTCTTCGAATTATGGAAGCATTGCATGTTGAGTGACAGACCTCACGTTACCATAAAGACGGAATGAAAATATTTAATATTTAATTTCCTCGAGTGGGAATCGAACTTGTGCCCCTACGGCACAATTGGCGTTAATTATCTACTATACTTAATATTTTTTAAGTGTAGTTAGGGGAAATCGGTTGGTTATTTTAATATTGTCGTCTGGACTGTTTATACTAAGTTCTCATAGTCAACCCCGCTATAGGCAAGAAGGGAAAGAGTAAATCAGTTTTTTTTTTAATTTTATATTTTAAATATTTATCTAGATATATATATAAAATCCAAAGGTCACTCACTCATCACGAAATCTCAGAAACTACACTCAGTTTTCTCACTGGGCGCAGCATCAAGGTCGCTGTCGACGGTTTTTGCTCCAATCAAATGCCCGTGAACGCAGGCGTTCCCCAAGGCTGCGTGCTGTCCCCCACGCTGTTTCTTCTGCATATCAATGACATGCTGGAGGATTCTAGCATTCATTGCTATGCGGATGATAGCACGGTGGACGCTGTTTACCCCGGCCGCGCAAGTCTTTCTCGGGAAAACGCTGAACAGTGCCGAAACAAACTTGTGTCTTCTGTTGAGGCATCCCTCGAGAATGTCTCTTCATGGGGTGAAAAGAACCTGGTCCAATTTAACCCCCTGAAGACACAAGTTTGCGCATTAACCACGAAAAAAACCCCTTTTATCGTATCGCCAGTCTTTCAGAACACTCCCCTTTCAGCCGCGCCCAGTATCTGCATATTGGGCCTTAATGTTTCGAGTGACTGCCAGTATCGCGATCATCTGGAAAGCAAGGCCAAGTTGGCCTCGAAGAAACTGGAGGTCATCAATAGAGCGAGACGGTACTTCACGCCAAAACACCGATTGGCCCTATATAGGGCCCAGGTTCGGCCACACATGGAGTACTGTTCTCATCTCTGGGCTGGTGCACCCCAGTATCAGCTTGACCCATTTGATCGCATACAACGTAGAGCTGTTCGAATCATCAAGGACCCAGTAAGCTGTGAAAGGCTTGACACTTTGGCTCTGCGTAGAGACGTCTCCTCGCTATGCGTTCTCTATCGCATTTATCATGGTGAGTGTTCTGAAGAACTGTTTGACCTATTACCTGCCGCCGAATTTTCTAACCGCACAGCACGTCACAAACTTAAATATCATCCACACCATCTGGATACGTGGCACTCCACTACTGTGCGGTTTCGTAGAAATTTCCTTCCACGCGCCACCGAACTGTGGAACGGTCTACCCGCGGCAATGTTTCCAGGTTGGTACGATATGGGTACCTTTAAAAAGCGCGTCTATCTCCACTTCAAAGGCCGGCAACGCACCTGTAGCTCCTCTGGTGCTACACGGGGTCGTGGGCGGCGGTGATCACCATCAGGTGACCCTAACGCTCGTTTGCCTTGTCCTTTTACCATAAAAAAAAAAAAAAAAAAAAAAAGTGCTAGGAATCTGAAATTTTGCATAGGAGTTACTTATAGGACGTAGGTACTCGCTAAGACGGGAATTTGCAATATTCGATTTCTAAGGGGTTGTTTTTGGGGTCGAAAGTTTATATGAAACTTCGTTACTACAAATTCTAGGAGTCTCAAATTTTGCATAGACGTCACTAGGACGTAGTCATGGAGACAGAAATTAATAATAACATAGTTCACGCGGGTGAAACCGCGAGCGGGCCACTAGTACTATATAAATATCGCTATGACTTCATTATGACAGAATCATCTTTTCCCCCAAATATTATTATTTTAAATCTAAGGCCGTGTCAGTCAATCTACATATTTATAAAATAACATAATGTTGACTGACAATGACTGACATTAATAGACACTGACAGCTAAGAAAGAAAAAATATGAGAGTTCTGTTATATTAAAGTCAATTGAATTTAAACATAGAAATTGTTATTACTACGGATTTGTATAGAAAATAGCAAAAAATGGTAAAGGATATAATATGTTGTTATTTTTTTTTTGCTTCCCGGAAATAGCGGTATAAAAATTAACTTAATTATTTTATTTTATTCTTATTTGAAGCATTCGACTGTAAATGAGACGGTTGCAGGTTCAATTGCCACTCGGGGAATAAATTGTTTTCATTTCCTCGCTTAGATAACATTCTTAGGGGGGATGTGATGAATTAAAATAATTAAGGAAAGCGGCGTTAAGTTATGCTAATCAAATGTTTTGAATTCGGGCGTAGAACAAAAAAATGGAATGACTTAACACTAATTTCCCCTTCCTGGCCTTGAAATGAAATTATGGTTACCAAACATATTAAAATTACAATTTAAGTTTAGATAGAAGTAATAAAGAAAATAACAGAAACTGTGGGAAAATATCTGAATGGGTAATATTAATCTAGATTTCGCATACATGTAGCGCAATTACCTATGTTCACTTAATTAAGAATGTACTGTTTTAATTTTAATAGTTGTTAGTTATTGTCACTTTAGAAAATAGCAATAAAAACAACACGATTTTCAGACAAGAAAAAGAACTCAGTTATGATATATACTTT
This sequence comes from Heliconius numata, assembly GCA_016802625.1. Lineage (NCBI taxonomy): Eukaryota > Metazoa > Arthropoda > Insecta > Lepidoptera > Nymphalidae > Heliconius > Heliconius numata. The sequence continues at coordinate 9,985 of JAEBDU010012230.1, read as the reverse complement.
GCAGTTATAGGGTTGCAGGTTTATATCTTGTGCTCGTTTTCTGAAATTGCCTTCTTTCTTCATATTACCAGGGCGATGAAATGAAAGTAATAAATACTTCATTATATTGAATTACTTAATGAAATATTTAATATTTTGAAAACTTCGGAAGCTAAACTACAGTAGAAACTCGATTATCCGGCCCTCATTTATACGGATTCGGGATTATCCGGACTATCAACATATAATAATTTTGTGCTACATATGCACAAATCTGGTTTAGTGCATATGTAGCACGGATTATCTGGATTTTTGGTTATCCGAATGACTAACGACAACAATTAGTCCGGTTAATCGAATTTCTACTGTACCTACTACTTTTCGCGATATCCTCAACTTCGCCTGTATAGATATAATTAGTTTTTGTTACATAGATATACGACATGAGGTATACCTACACAGACAGACACACACCGTTTCCGTTAAGACCTGACAGTTTGACAAGCCACCTAAAAAGGAGCTTGCAAATTATGGAAGCAATTAAAATTCACACTACGTCTTAATAAGCGATGAATAATTATATTTGTTGAGCTTATCTGTTTCTATGTGGAGAATAGTGCGCAAAATGTTTATAGCTAGCGAAACACACGCGGCTTCGCCCGTTTAAACTTATTACCAAAAATAATATTCTTTTAAAATATACTTATTAATAAAATGTATCCTATGTACTTTCTCTAAGACCTCTAATAAAATATGTGTAAAAAGTATCATGATAATCGGTTGAGTGATTTTGGCGTGAAAGCGTAACAAACAAACTTATATTCACATTTATAATATTAATATGATGATATTATTTTACAGTTTTATCTAATTCCGAAGAATCTATATATTTCTTTATCTATCTATCTAATATGACCGTAATGCCTCCGATTGAAATTTGATGAAATTTGAACCTGCATTCATCGAACCCATGTTGTTGAGAATGCGTAAACATCTGTTTATTTGTAATAAGCTTTGTGTTATTAAATTGACCTCTAAATGTGATATAATTTATATTAATTATTATTTACAAGCAATAATTAATACATACAATATATGTGGTTAAGCATATTTACTCCAGCTATGACTGTAAGAGTGGATATGTGTGCTGATAAGTGCGGAACTGTGGACATTAGGTGGAACTCAACGTCGCACTTTGTCTTGATACCAGAGCCAGAAATGTTTTATTCCCTCGAATGGGAATCGAACCCCCAATCATCACGCTTACAGCATTTATCTTATCTGTTCCTAGCCTAGTCCTAGCGAGACTTTTAAAAGAAGGTGTTTATATCTACATTGTAATGGAATATATAACCGTAGTCTTCGAACTTGCAACCTCTTGTCCTAGGAAACCTGGCGCCACATTTACATTGAATATTTACTCTTATCTACGTAGACTAAGCAAATTAGATAGTTAATTAATATTAATTGCTAATTCTGAGACCGGTTAACGGTAGCTGACACGAATTAAATGCTTGATGTTTTTATGTGAATTGCAAGATTTAATTACGTTGTCACTAGTTCAAGTCCCAGGAAGACAGAAGCAAGTATTATTTTTAATATACTTAAGTGTCTTTACTTTGTGAAATATTATTTTTATTCTACAGTGAAATTTTATATAAGTAGAAATATATAAGTATATAATAAATTATTTCTATTTTTTATTATTAAGCTAGTTTAATTCGCCCTGCCCCATCACTAAAAAAGCGTGTTTATTTCATGTTTCCTTTTCCTTTTCATACAAATTTTCTATAAATTTAGATTTATTAAGATAATAATATCTAACCATTAGATTTTATCATGGAATGTCAAAGACCATTGCATAGTTATTACAATAAACAACTATATAGAAATGCAAGGATTAAAGTACTTTCACCTCTTCTTGTGCGTAAGTTAAAACGTTATTTGCAAAAGGCTTACATTTCTCCATTGCTAAGCGCATCGTATGGCCACTAGATACCAGGGGTGCTTAAATTGTGGGTCGCTAGATTTATTGAAATAGAATCCATAGATTTTTCAAGTGATAGCGAGTTCATATTAGATAGAGTTAGCATATTCAGTTACGAGCGTAGTCTTTGTAAAAAAAAAATTAATTCCCCAGAAAATAAAAGAAGAATTGAACGCACAACTCTCGTGTTCACAAGATACCTACTGTGCCGCTGCGGTACGACGCCATTTAAAATTAATTATAATCATGACTATTTTCTGGTTCAAAAATACGTTCAAACATAAACCAATACATACTTAAAAAAACTATTTGACCTTTTTTCTAAATATTTTTTTTGCGTATATTTATTTGACAGCCCCTGAATATTCCATAAGTGACCACCGACGACCTAAATACCTTTGTCATTGACACATTGTTTAATATAAGATCGATAATATTTATTTTGAAATGCTATAAAAATAATATCTTTTGTATGTCTGTAGGTACTGTAGTCTTTTGTTATTATCATATTGTGAACACATTCGTACTATATGCAACGGTTGACTAAGAAGATAAAAATGTGTAATCATTTTTAGTGTAACATTGCTAAGTAATATGAAGGTTGTGGGTTCAATTCAGTAATAAATACTTTTCATAGGAAATTTTCAATAATAGTTTACGTAATAGAAGTTATTTCATAAATAAAATAATAAGAGTAAGTGAAAGAGAAAATCTTATTTGCTTTTTTCATACTAATTTACTTTCTTTTAAGTTTTTTCATATATTTTATTTATTTCATTATTTATACCTATCGAGGAGTCAAAGGGAACCAGTCGTAAATTAAGTGTTTATTTATAACCTTTCGTAGAGACAAATATGCTTATTTACTATGAAATTTAATGTCTACATTATTCTAATTTACGTACTAGCTTGCCATCGAAGCAACGCGCATCGCATATATACGACGAGTGTAATTTGCCAAATAGTTCTATTGCCAATATTTAAAGTAATGGTTTGAACCTAAGTTAGCACGAAAACATGTTATTTGTATATATTTATAACTTGTCCCGACAGACGATCCAATACAAAAATATATTTTCAATACGAATCAGTAGTTGGTAAAACGCGGCGTTGAGTTTCGCCACTCAACACGCAATGTCTTCAGAATTCGGTTGAAAGCGGGGAACGGAGTATCTCGCCAAATCTTTTTTAAATCTCTATTTATTTACAAAATAAGGATGAAAGATGAAGATGATTAAAAGTATATATAAGTAATAATTTCTATATTATTGTAAATAACTAAAGAAAACCACGACCGAAAACTAGTCTAAAATATAACATTTTACTACACCTTTATATTTAGAAACAAAAACAACTAGCACTTTATTAGATATTTATTTTAAAGTTCAGTCGTATCTACCAGTTTATTTAAATGATAGTTAAACTAACTAACTAACGTTTATTGCGACGTTAAAACTGACACGGATAGTTAACTACCGTATATTTGGTTAAGGAAATGCATAATATACATGTGACGCAATACTGAAATAATATATTTTTACAATGAGATCTCCAAATTTGAGACATCAAGTGTTCGCGGAACTTAACACCGCCCTTAATCTTGCCAGAGCAGAGACAAAATCTCATTTTCTCCAGTAGAAAACGACTACCGCAAATACCAAACCAGAAAAAAAACTTTATAATACTAATAAAATAAGTATTAATATCTCGTACCTATATTTTTTTATCTTAATTGAAAAATTCATAAAAAAAAACATAAGAAATATATTAAAAACCTAGGTAGGTATATAAAAATTATTATTTCAGTAATAATGCCTTAAAAACTGAGTCAATATTTGAGCATTTACGGCTTCCCGGATATTTTAATGAAGCCGTAAAAAAAACTTGGTTTAAATCGTCCGTTACAACCGTCGACACGACTCATGACAAAATATAATTATAATCACCACAAATTTTAAACTGGGGGCATAGGGGCACAAGCGTGTGAGTAAATTCGACGCATGTGGGTTCGATTCCCATTCAGCTTCGCTTTGAGTTCCATGCACCAATCAACATCCAATGTCTCAAAATTTGGCGGAAAGTGAGGAACGCAGTGTCTTAAAACTACTCTGCCAACCCGCTCTCTGCCTGCCATATGCGGAATACTCTATGATACAAGATGAAAGCTGCTTTATTTATCCAAATAGAATTTATTTGCAAATAGAACTTAGTGTTGGAGAACAAAGAAAACGGATGAACTTGAGAGCTTTCGATAGCATGAGTATGATTCTCAGAGTGAATCTTACTTACCACCACTGGACCAAGCGGGCGAAGCCGCAATTATAACTAGTGTGTTGACATTTAAATAAACCTATCTTAGCAAGCACTTAAAAAATAACTTATTTATACAAATATATTATATTTCGTTATACAATTGTCTTTAAGATTCTTCAACTTAATGCTATTGAATAATTCAAAATTATGTGAATAATGCAGCAGCTCGATTCCAAGATGTCTTCGAAACCAAAGTAATGTTTTAAGAAGAATTATTACAGGATATACTAAAATTTCTTTTTTTCTTTTTAAAAAGTCACTTAAACATTGAAATTAAGGAATTTGGTCAGTGACTCATTGTGGAAGTTATCTAAGTAGTTAACGGAATAACCTTTTAAATATTTCAATAAAAATTTCGAGAGCAGTTCCTATTAAATTATTTTAAAGTCAAAGACGCAGGTTCACTAGGGTGTGACGGACGACGGTTGTGGTATCCATCCCCACTCGAGGGATTATATTTATTATTATATTTCTTAATATTTTCATTTCTTCGGTCTGGCTCCGGCCAAAAGCCCGGCGTTGAATTCCGCCACTCAACAGGCAGTGCCTCCAAAAATTCGGCGGAAGTGTAGAACGGGCTGGACACATCTGTCGAAGGACCGATGGCCGTTGGAGCAGACGAGTCCTTGAGTGGAGACCGCGGATCGGCAAGCGTAGCATAGGGCGCCCTCCAGCTCGATGGACCGACGACCTGAAGAAGGTTGCTGGCTTCGACTGGACGCGGAAGGCGGAGGATCGGGAGCTTTGGCGCACCCTGGGAGAGGCCTATGTCCAGCAGTGGACCCGAAAAGGCTGATTTGATAGAACGGAGTGTCTTAACTCTAATTTCCCATTGCTGTATACGGGATACAGCGAGAAGCTTTTTTTTAAGTCTAAGAAAAATATTTTTTATTTAATCCTAATTAATTGATATCATTAAAGAAGTTTTTAATATTATTTCTATTTTCATACTAATTTAGTTGTTTCCTTTCAGACGGTATCCGAGCAACGTGCGCCTGCGCAAGCTGAGATGCAGGCCCGTCACAGCTTCTTATGGCATCTGCTGATCGATCTACCCATATTATTACTTGGTAAGTATATTATTAATTAATTAATAAAAGAAATGCGTAACTTAACTCTAAATAATTACCTCTTTTCGTATTGTAGGCAAAAAAGTCTTATATTCTTCTTTCTTTTGTTCTTATGTCCTATGTTTATTTTTGAGACATTGCGTATTGGGTGGCGGAACCCAACGCCGTTAAATATACATATTGGACGCAACACCTATTAATAATAATAGTCAGTCTGTCATTACATATAGAAAACGACGATTGACCTGCTTTTCAGTACCATTTTGATTGCATAAGTAATAAAAAATAGATGCACATTACATACCTACGTACAAACATACGTTGCGTTGTAAACCGTTATAACAATAAATAACGGATGGACTGTAACGATATGGTGAATTTATTACCTGAAATTATTATATAGATATAAAGAAATATATATAGAGATCCCCAGCAATCGCTTCGGTAGTTTAAGTGGAGAATGGAAGTGTCTTAATGGGAACGGGGTGTCTTACTAGGATTTAAGGTTCCTACTACATAGCCTATGTTTCCAATTTTATGCTTTAGGTATGTATGGTTTTATGGTTTAGGTAGTTTTTTATGCTTCAAGAAAGCAACTGTCTGAAATAAGGCCCTTTAACTCCAAAATATATTTTTATTGCGATATTGTATATTATATTTGTTTTTCGAACTACCTAGACAATACGCGGCGTTGGATTACGCAATTCAGAAAAGCTTCCACGTCCTCTAAATAAGTCAGAAATGGAAAACGTATGAACTTATCATCTAACACTGAATAGAACTGGAGATATGGAAAAAAATGCAATTTTTCTTTGTTATGAAAATATGTAGCGATATAAGCATTGTTTGCAAAGACAGTGGCCGGGAGTTCAAAACAGTCATACGAAACGTATGTTATTATGATATCAGATCTTAAATATGTGGCCGGTAGCGTGTGAATGCTGTATTTACATAGAACTATGAAATATCTATAAAATATACGTTTATTGATATAATTAAATTGCTTAACTTATTTGTTTTGTTTTTATAGTAAAAGTTAAGTTGTTTGCATAAATCTCTAATTAATCTTTAAAACTAGCAGTAATATAAAACTTCGTTTTAACACTTAGCTGTCTTCGCCTATCCTGCTATATGCGGGATAAGCGTCAAACAAAAAAAAAACTATGCATCTTGAAACACTACACTATTGACACACGTTAACACCCGCTTAAATATTTAATGGTTTTAAAAGCCAAGTACTTAGATAAGGATTGTTTTACTATAGATCATAGAAGAGCTGTCAGAAATGACATCGAGAAGAGTATTGTATTTGTTTATTTTTATTTGCAGAGAGTTAAATTACTCTGTTCTCAACTTTCCGTGTTAAGAAACTTTTGTTTTAATATGGGATAAACCCGTTGGGCCTTTTAGTCGAATCGTAGTAACACCAACATTTATCTATTTTAGACTACTGATTGCCTGCAACTTTGTTTGCGTAGACTCTATAAATTTGCTGTAAATACTTTATTTAACTAAAGTACCTATGTAATAAAAAAAAACTCCATTCATATTTGAGTAGTTTGGGAGATGTGTTACATGTACAAACAAACAGACAAAATGTTCTCTTTATTTCGTACATACCTCTGCCGGGAATCGAATCCCCAACTATCACCAACGAACCAACTTCAACAAACAGAATCAAAACACTAAAACAAAAGTGTAAGCAATATAATATAATTTTATGTTCTTTTTGTGTACAGTGGTCTTTCATTTCAACTCCGTGACCAATTAGCTTTGGCTCTGAGAGGCTCGTTTAGAAAATTTTATTTATGCATTAATTAGTCCTACTGTACACTTATAACAATTATTATATGGTTTTATTACTTCGTATATATTAATATATTATGTTATTGAAATAACTTGTGTTTTTGCTAGTTTTTTATCAGCCTCACGCTGTATCCCGCACACGACAGTGTATGCAGAGGGAATATAGAGTTAACACTCTCTGTTCCGCACAGTGAAGAAACTTGTCTTTTGTTAATGTTTTTTTTTTTAAATTGTCGAATAAAACATTACTTTTCTTAATCTTTTTCACAATTGTACATAACTAAACCTATAGTATTAGATTTGTAATAACTATTATAGAGTAAATATCTGATTTTTTTTATTCTGTAACGAGCATGCAGCGTTAAGCTCCGACATTTAACGCAATATATCGAAAACTCTAACGAAAGCAGAGGAGAGGATCTCGTCTCTAGGTTCCCTCTGTCTCTCTTTGATATATTCTGTCAAACATTTTGTTGTCATATGTTTTATCATGAAATCAAAAAACAAATAGCGCACGTATTCCTCATATTGCGGAATAATCAGAGGAGACGTAGTGTTAAAATACTCCGCTCCTCACTCTCCGCCTAATGTAGAGATGTTACATATTGAACGGGAGAACTCAATGTCGTTCTTTGTCTTGATTCTTACCAGAGCATAGAAATGAAAATACAAATTATGTTGTAAATTCTATTGCCCCGACTGGCAATCGAACCCACAACCGTCGTGTTTACAGTCACACCCTAGCCACGAGACCCCTTTTAAAATCAACATATTTTTAAATAATAACACCCAAAGCCATATAAAATAGCTAGTTAAGTAATACTTATGTCTAAATTTCAACTTGGGTGGTCATCGCGACACCTGACACTGTTGACATGTAAACAATATTAGTATAGACGTGCACGTTTTTTTGTATTTAAAACTACTTTGCTTAAGGTTTTTTTTTGTTTTTTTTGTGAGTTCTTAGTATCTTAGTTATTATTTTTGGATGTAGAAGCTTAGTGTTATGTCACTCTGTTTTAATTTTATTCTCCTATTTAGTGACCATAACTTAGTAAAAAAGGCTTGGTATTTATTTAGATTCATAAATATATCGCAGTTGTAGCGGAGAGGCTTATGTGTGCGACTGTAAACGGTTCAAGTTGTGGGTTCGATTCCCATTCGAGGGCATGAATTACGTAATATTTTAATTTCTTCGGTGTGGGCAAAGGCAAAGCGTGTTTTTGAGTTCCACCACTAAACCTTAATCTCTATGTTTTAACCTTAGGACCCCAGGTTCCCACTGCCTACCAAACTGCAAATACACAAAAGTAACAAAAAAAACATTATAGTAAGTATGAAATACAGGTTTTACAAAAAATAACATAAAATACAAATATTCATTCAACACACAAAAGAATGAACCCACTACCTCCACGTCAATCAATTAGTTAACTTAACTGCCATTTCAATTTTCAACTTGGGTGGTCATCATGACCTGGCTGACATGTGACACAGTGCGTACTTTGTGGTTAAAGTTAACCCTTCTAGTTAATACTCGTATACCTAATTATATGATAATAATGCTTATTGAGTTAAGCTAGTGACCCGATTCAAAATGCGTAATATGTGGTCACTAAAACACTATTTAAATAATAAAGTAATATTTGCATATAAAAAACTAGAAAATATAAACAAAAATATAGAAAATACTATAAACTAATATTTATAATAAATTGTACGTAGGTATATGAATTTTTTAAACTTTCAAATATTTATTTTACGTTGATGATATTGATAATATAGTTAGTTTTGTTTAGTGCTTTTTTTAATTAAGATTTTTCTTTGGTTACGTTTATTTATTACTTTATTTTTAATATTAAGAATTTCCTTTAGTTACTTTTAGTTATTTTGTTTGTTCATTTCAATTACTCAGGTATTTTTCCCTTTCTCATATCTACTTATCATTTTCGGCTTATTTAGGCTTATATTTTCTTGCCAATGCTATTGAAAACTGAAAATTTCATAAATATATTTAATAATATTCATATAGTTCAAGCGGGCGAAGCCGCACGGGTCTGCTAGTTATTTATAAAAGACATAAATACGATGACAACGTGACAACGGTGTCAACAAAGCTCTAAAGTGTTTTACGTCGTGATCACTCGTTCTATGGAATTTGATACGAGCGTTGAGGTCAAATAGACTTTTTGTTGAGTACTTTTATTTATATGCTAGTTGAATTGTTAAGAAGAATTTGAAAGTTACAGCAGGATAGGCAGAGGACAGAAAAAGAAGAATGTAACTGTAATTATTTTTTCGGTTTCGAAACTATTTTTAGGGGGATTTAATTATTTTCATTTCATCACTCTGATAAAAATATTAATCGCGGCGTTGAGATCCGTCAATAAACACGCAACGACCTAAAATTTAGACGGTGTATGAGAAACGGAATATTTTAACACTAAATTCTTTATCTATATATATAAAATCGAAAGGTCACTCACTCATCACGAAATCTCAGAAACTACAAGTGCTAGCGATCTCAAATTTTGCATAGACGTCACTAGGACGTAGTCATGGAGACAGAAATCAATAATAACATAGTTCACGCGGATGCAACCGCGAGCGGGCAGCTAGTATGGGAATAAAGCTGAAAGTAATATAACTAAAAAATCTATACTAACTATATATAAATCTAATATTATTATTATTTATATAAGTAAATATTATATACATATATGATAACCAATCAGTATGTACTCGTATCGTTACATAAGACAAGCTATCTTGACATTTCGACATTGATCTTGAAGATTTTACGATACGGATTATAGAGATGGATTGAAAG
>JAEBDU010012227.1:0-14065 GCA_016802625.1 Heliconius numata | reverse complement strand
AATATTGTTAAACCTAATATTATATAAACATTATAAATTTATATATACGCAATTTTAAATTAGTAGTTTTCAATTGATAATAATTTCATTCCTTCACTCTGGTATCAAGGCAAAATTGCGGCGTTGAAATCCACCTTTCAACATGCAATGCCTGGAAAATTCGACAGAAAGTAGAGAACGGAGTGTCTTGACCCTAGGCTCTCTCTGTGTACCCTGCTATATTCAGGTTAAAGCGTGAAGTTGAAAAAAGAATTAAAATTTAATAGACAATAATTTTAAATTAATTAATGTCAAAACAAAATGCATACTATTTAGAAAATATTTAAATGATAATACAGAGATATAAAATATACATTATATATATTAATACGCTTCACAAATATCTGTACTGCATTGTACTAAATATAGTATTATACTATTATTCTTAATAAGCAATTGGAATTTATTATTAATTTTATTAGAAAAAGATTTAGTAAAATTTTATTTAACTCTTTTAGCGTGTTTTTACTATATTATTTAAAATTTATTACTATTTATTTTTGTATAAATACATTTTGATCCTCTTAACGTCGGATCTCACATTTTAGAATATTATATTTATCAAATATATTTAGAAGTAACATGTATGTAAAAGCTTAATAAATCAATTCCAATTAAAAATAGATGTATTATTTGACGCCTTTACACTTTTATATATTTAATTTACTTTTTTACACTTATTAAATACTTCAATATTTTTCTTTAAGTATAACAAGTATATATAAGCGGAAAGAAAGTAATGAAAGTACCTTAACGGTAACGGAGTGACATTAAGCTCCCAGATTCTCTCTGCATGCCCTGTTATGTGAAGGATATAGCCTGAAGCTAAAAAAAGAATTATATAGATCAAGATGCCACGTATGTCGCCACTAATGACATCAGCAGTGACGCACTGGTGCGGCCATCTTGGAGGATGCCTAAACATCGTGCGCTCGTATGCTGTTCGTGATGGTAGTCCTAGTCAAAGCAGGCAACGCTACAATCAAATCTTCCATCATCAATTCCCAATAAGTAAAAAAATATATTTTTAGAAAAAAAAAAGGCTTGTATTTATGTTAGAGTACTAAACGTACAACTGATATTAAAAGGAGAATTGTCAAAAAAATCTATCGTTTGAAATTTGCACATTTAAGCTTATTGCATTTGGCAATTCTTGCAGTCGTGGCGCAGGGGCACAAAGTGTGCTGCAAAATCGACTTGACTCGACGTGGTTGTGGGTTCGATCCCAACTCGAGGAGTTATCATTGTATTAATTAGAGAGGAACTCCCTTAACTAAACTACCTTAAGCTTGAATCAGCTAATATTGGTTTGAGCCAGCAGATAATTTTTTTATTTTAAAAAATTTATCTGCTGGCTCAAACCATTATTGAATGAAAAAAAAAACATTGACCCTGTATCAATTTTGATTTAGGATCGTCAGGCGTTGATGTTTCCAAGAGTGGAACATTTCATAAATTTGAATTGAGTTTTTGATGCATTTACGTTAAATCGAGTTTTAGGGTTCCGTAGCTCAAAAGGAACTCATTTGGAAAGGAACTCAAGATGAAATTAATATCAAATGTCATGTCAACGCATTATGCATCGTTTTTGCTGCATTTTGTGTAAAAATCGCCGCGTAATCAAAACCTATAGGCTCATTCTTTTGGAGCTACAGATTTAAGATTTTGTGAAATTTGACAAGGAATGAGAACTTAGAATATAATAATAAAGGAAAAAACTGAAAAGTGAAAATTTATAGATATTTCATTAAAAAAAACCTCACAATCTTGTACTTCATTTCAAATTACAAAATTAGTGCGTACGGCCACAAACTTGACTGTGTCAAATTTTATAAATTGTACTCATAAACCTGCAATGCTGAAAATAGTATGGAACCCTTGGTGGGCGAGTCCGATTTGCAATTGACCGGTTTTTTACGACTTGTAGTACGTATGTGTTTTCAAAGAGAAACAGTATTCATTCCAGACAGCTTTTATTTCGCCAAAATTAAAGTATTTATTAGTTTATGAGATTATTGTGATTTATAGGCTCATTCACTCTCATTGAAGTGAACAATAACCTTACGGCATAGCATTTGGTTGAGAGACTCTTCGTATTCTCACGAACTCACTGTTCCGTCTGGATATTTATCATTGTTGGCATCTCGCCAAACGGTCTTATTACGATATATTATTTTTATTATTTCCATGAGTAATAGGCCACATATTAGAAGAAAAAATGTTTAATATAATAAAAATTAATATTGTGAATTCTATGCTTATATTATAGTTTAGATTGTGTAATATGTAACATTTTTAATAAATTAGTTCCATTGTCTTGTTGACTCTGTTTTTGTTCTTAAATATTTATTATGAAAATCATTATAATTTTTAGTATTTTTTTAAGCAACTATAAAGGTCCAAAACTGAAAGTATGCAAATATGGTACGAAGGTAGATAGTTTCTACTAATAAACATGAATAATAAAAAAATTTACTCGGAACGAGATTAAATATTTCTCGAATAATTATATAAAATTTATAACAAACATTTTAACGAGCGACTGAGGGATCACGGGGTCGGTTGTTAATTTTTAAATAGACGTTTCCGAGTTCCGTTATATTAAACAAAAACATGAGGATTTTGACAGTGAGTAAAAATACCAATATAAAATACGCAATGATGATTATTTATTTATCATGAAATTTTATAGTCGTGGCATAGGGGCACAAGCGTGACTGTAAACACGATGTTGTGGCTTCGATTCCCACTTGGGAAACATGAATTATTATTTATTAATATTTACATTTCTTCGCTCTGGTAACAAGGCAAAGCATACCGTTGAATTCCGCTGCTCAACATGCAGTACCTTGAAATTCGGTGGAAACGAGGAATAAGGTGTCTTAACACTAGGTTCCCTCTGTCCCTATCCTGCTTTATGCTGGATACAGCGTGAAGCTGAAAAAAAATGTTATATAGCTATTTAATTGAACAGTTTAAAATGTAGACTTTATATGAAAAAAATCTCTCTCTAATCTGATCTCTTAGATTCTTTTCAACCAACAGTAAGAAGCTCTTCTTGGATTTTACTAATACCTAGAAGTGTCTTTATTAAATAAACATGAACTCTAGAGTCAAGTTATTAAGAAACGTATAGTTACAATATACTAATATTCTTTCTACCGTTCTTATTCAATGTAGTGCTCGATACTGTCTCGGCTCACATCCAGGACCAGCCTCCATGGCTGATGATGTATGCCGACGACTTAGCACTCATTGCCGAGAACCGACTTACGCTGGAGCGTAAAGTGAACGCTTGAGAGCAGCGGTCTTAAATCTAATAGCCTAAGAACTATGTCGGACGCAAGTGCCTTGCTATACCAGTCCCTGGGGCGCGACCTCCCGGACGCCCAAGGAAGCGCTGGTTGGATGTCGTGATGCAGAACATGAGAGCCAATGGTCTAACCACCGAGGACGCAAAAGATCGTGCAAAGTGGAGTAGGTTAAGTAGGAAGGCAGACCCTGGTAATAGCCGGGATTAATGCCAGGAAGAAGAAGAGTTACAATATACTAATAAGCCATGGAGTATAGCATTGGTAAGTAATTAAATAAGCTTATACATGTAAATTTGAAGTACGAAAATTATGAATTTTGTTTTTTTACATTTTGTATACATGTTTGTTATATAATAATGAATATGAAGTAAAAACTTTGACAATTTGACATGCTTTTTTATAAAAAAATATTTTAAACAACATGTGTTCGGTTACTTCAGAAAATACCGTCATTAACGCCAACTAAACCGCAAACGTAAACTCTATAAAACAGAGTTTCCTTTATAAACAACTGTAAGATTTAAATAGATATGATTTAATGGTCTCATAACGATAGATGAGTCAGGTAATTCACTTTGTATCTGGTTATTTTCACGTTCTCTTAATAACCCATTTCGTTGCGGATTTCATTAAAAATAATTAAAAAATGTTTGAAATGTAAAAAAAAGTGATAACAATCAGTTAATCAACAAAAGAAAATCATTACATTATGTAATTGCCATAAAACTTATTTTTACTTTCAAATTGAAGATTTTTTTAATTTAAGTTATTCAGTATCTGGTCAAGATATAATCTTCCATAACCTTTGATTTAAGGCTTCCAATCCCGCAGCCTGTATTCAATCTCGGTTTTTGCGGGACTAGGAATTTGCAACTCCGGGGGATCTCGGTTTTGTGGGATTGAAAATACCTGGCAATGACTTATATAAGATGAATAAAATAAAACAAAAATGAATGAATATGACTTCAAATCAAATAGATTTGAAGTTTCAATATAAGCTTCAGTATAATAACTATCACAACTTTTATTTATTGAGAAAACAAAGTCAGTCTTTAATTGAAAATTCTTATTCACATTTAAGGGGCAATTTCCATCATATCTAATATATAGAATTTGAATTTTGATATTTAATTTTCATCAAACTCATGCAAAATCTATAATTTTCCGAGCTATCGCGTACCTACTAGAAAAGTTGTCTACATACTTCTTTCTAGTCCCACAAATCCCGCGGATGCCGTGCCGGTAATCCAGCACGCGGAACTAGAAAATGATACGAGATCCCGCAATACCGAAATCTCGATATTCCAAGAATGGAAGCCCTACTTTTATTTTCATATTCTACTTTTGGTGAAATATTATATAGGTACTGCTCTCGGTACGGCTGGATCCGAAGAGCTGAAGATCGAGTCGAATAAATAAAGTCGAATCGATCGAGCTCAGTGGCGTGCCATTGGAAGGGCCTATGTCCAACAGTGGACGAGGTCAGGCTGATGATGATGATGATGATGACAGCTCTCGGTACGTTTTATAATTTAGAAAAGACCGATTTGTAACAGTGATTAGAAACTCAAAAAACATTTTTATTTAAGTGTTCTATAGTATTTTTTGTTTATTGTTTGTGTTATCATAAACATTTATTTTAAAATCCATTTCAGTTTAGTATTTCTCTCTCATGTCTGGTTATTTATTACAAGTGTAATATATACATCATTTTTCTAAGCTCTTTGATTTTTTTAATGAATTATATTTTGAAGTAACTGTCGGTTCTGAATAATGAAAAATGTTAAAACTTTAAAGAAAAGTCATTATAGAAATATATATAATCTTTAGAAAGTTTCCGAAATACTAGGAATACATGTACTAAAAATTAAGATGTTCTTCTCTAAAATGGTTAAACGAATTTTAATTAAAACTGGTGCCTCGGTCCTTCCTGCATTGAAAAAGAGGATAGTAAGAAAAAAGTATGTAAACATCCTGTTTCATACGAACGGGGACGTATCCACCGTATTATTTATTTATTAATTATATTTAATATAATCAATTGAAATGAATGACTTAAGAGTTTTATTATAATTTTGTTGAGCGTTATAGGCGCAGTGCCAAAGCAGAAACAAAATGAAGGTCACCAATATATTTTAAAACATCATAATATAATATTAACAAATTAAAAATATTAAACAACAAAAAACATATTAACTTAAAAAAAACATTCTTTTTGTACTAAATACCTTATTGATATTGTCCAAAAAGTTTTATCAAAAAATGTTGTTTTGGTTTTAAGGTCATCGAAAAAATGAGTACATGATCGAATTTTCTATATACTAATGAAAAGTTTTATTAAATTTATAATTGTAATTAATCATCTTCAGCTATTCCGTGTAATGTTAAACTTCCGTAACTCAGCTCTATATCTGCTTTATATCTACTCTTGTCAGTGAGAACATGTTGAAGACATGTTCAACGCTTTTGCCGAACTAGGATTTCGTGTTCTTGCTATATAGATATATAAATTCCTATAGATATATAAAATATAGCTAGATATCTCTAAGACATAACATGGCCTTTGCCATGTTGTAGAAAATCTAGGTAGAATACGAGCTAAAAGAAGTAGATTTTTTAAATTGTTTCATGGTGTATTCCACCTATAGCATTGAAAGCAGAGGAAACTCGCTCGCTGTCTACTTTCCGCCTAATTTTCGAGACATCGCGGGTTGTGTGGCTGAAGTTAACACGCAATGCCTCCAGAATTCTGCGGTAAGTTCTGCGAAGTGTCTTAACACTAGGCTCTCTCTGCTTACCGTGCTACATGCACAATATAGCGTGAAACTAAAATTAACATCGAATATCTCATTAAAAATTATAATTAGTATTCAGCAGGAACTAGTAGGAACGTGTATTAACAGCTGTTAATCTTACCGCGATCGGTCCTTGGCAATGCTCCTCCAATTTAATTATAACCCGCGTGCTCGTATCTGTCACATCTGTACGAACGTTGGCAGAGCGACGTAGCTAATACTATTTAAAATTAGACTAACATTGAAATTTCACGTATGACACGAGTGTTTGGTCATTGTTATGCTATTGTTATACTAATTATATAAAACTATCTGACAAACCCTTATAGCTAAATTATTAAATCTTTATATTATATTTGCAGGCTATGTGTTATTCTTTTATATAAGCTATATTATTGTAAAGTTACATCCAAATCCATTCAGTAGTTTTGGCGTGGAAGTGGAAAAAACATCCACAAACTTTCACATTTACAATATTAGTAGGATTATATAACTGTAATCTAATCTAATTTAGATTTAAGCTGTACCGCTAGCGGGGTAGAGAGCGCCAAACGCTATGGTCTGCGTACCTCTTTTACCTCGTCTACTGTCGTCAACCTCTCCATACGTATCCACCTGGAGGTCCTCATGCTTTTTACGTAATCTTCCTCCATTATCTTTGATACTGTATTTTTGGTGAGTTCTCCCTCTACCTCTCTTAGCGCTCTTACCGCTATACACTACCCATATAACTGTTTATTAGTTTTATTTAACTATACATATATTAATTCTGTACGTATCTAATATAAGCATATCGAATAATAAGGCGTTAAGCGCATCTTAATAGTATTTGAATTAACCAAAACAATCTATTCTTAACCTCAAGTTATATTATAAAGTAAAATACAAAGTTTCCTTTACTATATCAATTAACCAATGTAGTAAACGAATAGTTAAGGCTGACAATAAAGCCTTAATCTAATAATGAACGAAAACAATTTCGAGACTTGTAACATAGTTTACAAAGTTTCATTAATTAGGCGAAAAATTACTTGAATTTTAGAATAATTACTAAAATTTTAGTAGTAAAATTAATTTGTTAAATAATATATAAATATTTTTTTTTCTAAGTTTAAATTTAAACTTATATAAATGTGTACGTTTTTCTGTTTACATCCATCATCTAGATGAGTAGTGGTGAGAATTTCTTTTACGAAGTCTTTGACTCGATACGTGTTATTTCAGCAGTCCTGAAGGAAAATCCAGTTAAACTTCTTTTGCTTCAATTGAACAATTTTAACTTGCTTCGTTAAAGTAAAAAAAAGAACATTGACATAAATAAGATGAACTGACGTAACGGTACATAAAAACAATCATTTAACAATAGAAAAATAGTACAAAAACTAAAATAATTGATAAAATATATTAGTGTATATAATATTGTCGTGAAATTAATGTTTTCCACATTAATAAATGGATACACTTGGCACATAATACGACATAAACAATTTGGACTTAGTCTCTTACCTTAGTCAGGTATTCACATTATATCAAAAATTAATACTGACATACTCATCGAACAATTAAATTCTCTTTATTTGTAGTTCACTGAACATTTTGATAAAAATGAATAATATAATAAAGGTAGTGTTATAAAAATATATGGAATTATTTCGATAGACTCAATTAGTTCCAAATAATTATTAGTTTAGTCGTGGCGCGGGGAACAAGCGTCACAGTCATGGGTTTAATTCCCACTCGGGCGAATTAAATATTAAATATTTTAATTTCTTCGCTCTGATAGCGAGGCAAAGCGCAGCGTTGAATTTTGCCACTGAATGCCTCTAGAATTCGGCTAAAAGTGGATAACGGAGAGTCTTAACATTAGGCTCCCAGGTTCCCTCCATCTACCCCGCTTTATGCATGATACAACGTGAAGCTCAACACTCATGTTGGACAGATACGAAAACATAAATATCTGTATTAACTGCGATTGAACCTATCACCATCGACTCAGCAGATAAAGCCAAGCAATAAAATCAATAGGCAAATCAACAAATTAAATTAAATTTATAGGGTTACATTAAAATTTTACATTTACACACCTATAAATAAATTTAAATTTAGAGTAGCAAAGAAGTTTCCCTGCCTTTAGATCAAACGAGTTCACGAACGTTTACCAACCTTGCTCCATTTCTGGTCGGCTAGGACGTTGATGTTATAAAACTTAATTCCCAGACGACAGATTTCTTACGAAAATAGCTAAATTATGAATGTTTATCGAGTGACTTATTATTTTATAGTAAATTTAGATTAAAAAAATATTCGAATAACAGAAGCGATATAAAACTAACTAGTCTTAACTCTTTTGTTTTTTTTTATTTCAAATTTATAACCTGTCACCTATATAGTAATGGAAGCAAAGATAGGATAGTTGCAAGACATTCTGTTCTCAGAATTCCGCTCAAGTTCAAGCTCTTGTGGTGGAATAATACGGACAGGTCTTATCGCCTCGCTTTGATTAACCAGACTGGGATAATGAAAATATATTATTCTACCGAGAAGGGATCAAACCCACTACTATCGTTCATATACGATACCACAATGGAAAATTTACTTAACTTATGGTTTATTTAAATTAATACCACACAATATAACAAACAATCGTAAAGTTAAAAATATATTTACAGATTTCGGTTTACAGTTGCAAATAATTTGCACTGTGACAAGTACACTTCTATAGAAGTGGGTCTTCCATTCCATACGAGGTCGAAGTCACGAGCATACCACTCGTGGACAACTGGTCTACATTGGCACGGGCGAGTGACGTTTTTAGAGTACAATAAAAGAATATAAGAAGAACTAAATAAACTAAATTATTTAGTTTATATATCATAGAGGCCGACTTGGCACAATGGTACAAGGGTGTGACTGTAACGCTACGGATGTGGATTCGATCCCAACTCGTAGGAATGAATGATTATTTATTAATATTTTCATTTCTTCGGTTGGCACCGAGGCAAAACCCCGGCGTTGGGTTCCGCCACTCAACACGCAATGCCTCGAAAAATTCGGCGGAAAGTGGGGAACGGAGTGTCTCATCAATGGGTTTCCTCTGCCTTAGTAGGTACTATACGCGGGATACAGCGTGAAGCTGATAAAAAAATAAGAATAAAATGTTATATTAGATATTCAATGGTTAGTGATTAAAATTTTAATAACATATATACTAACATATATATGTATATTTATATGTTGTATACAGTATGTAATTATTTTAAAACTACTAGACAATTTTTCTGTAATATGAACGCCCTTGACGCATTGCAGACGAAATCTCTTCAATAGAAACCTTTCAATATCTATGAGAGCTCTGGTATCGATAAATAAGATTTAAAAAGGTATAGTTCATGTGTGAATATAGATAGATTTTAATTCTAATAATAGTTTTAAAACATGAGAAGTTTATTTATAAATCACTACTGGCTTTCTTTAAGAATTTAATTAATTCAAAATATTAATATATTCAAAACATGAATAAAGACTCTAGTAAAAAATAACTTTGAGCAAAAATAAAAAAATCATTATACATTTTCTAATTCAAATTGATAAAATCAATTTCACGCTGTATTCCGCACACAGCAGGGTAGGCAGAGGGAACCTAGTGTTAAGACACTCTATTCCTCACTTTCTGACGAATTTTGGAGGCATTGCGAGTTGAGTGGCAGAACTCAACGCCGCGCTTTGCCATCACACCAGAGCGAAGAAAGGGAAATTTAAGCGTAAATAAATATTTCATTTCCTCTTATGGGGATCGAACCCACAACCGTCGCGTTACAGTCACACCCTTGTGCCGCTGCGCCACGACGAATGAAATTGTAAAAAAATAATATTTTAACTTGTTATTCATGCAGGAACTATAAAATGTCGAACAATTACACAAACAATATAGCCTAAGCCCAACCCAGCTATAATAAACTTCGACTAATTAGTTTAGTAGATAAGGAAAGCAAGTTAGTGTCTATGAAATTTAATTAAAAATTATTTTGCTTGTAGTGCACAATCTTTCATGGAACTAAAATATGGTTTTTTTATTGATATAAATTGTGATAGGTTGCCTAAAGCCTGCTGTAAGGATGTTATTTTTAATCGCGAATTGTTATTTTCGTGGCTATTGACACAAGCGTGTAACTGTAACAGCGACAGGTCCTTTATTCGATTCTGACTCGAGTAATGAAATATTTTTTATCTATATATGTATATAAAATCGAAAGATCACTCAGTCATCACGATATCTCTGAAACTGCAAGTGTTAGGAATCTCAAATTTTGCATAGGAATTATTAATGATGTAGGTGCTCGCTAAGACGGGAATTTGAATTTTGAATTTTGCATGGACGTCACTTATAGGACGTAGGTAGGTAGGTGCCTACTCATGGAGACAAAGATTAATAATAACGTAGTTCATGCGGGCAAAGGCGGCGGGCGGGCCGCTAGTATTATATATTTTCAAGAAATGAACGCTCTGGCATCGAGAATGACATATTCACTGCTTTGCGGTTGTGCGCTCGATCCAACCAACATCACGAATTACCATGCTAATACAAACAAGCACTTCAGCAAGCTTCAGGAAAATCACACTCAAACGCCTCATAGGGTCCAATAAAGACTGTTGCCTGTGCCCTTACACTTTCTCTCTCTTCGGAAGAGCTTCGAGCTATTACAAAGTAGAACGATACCTTCTGATGACATTATAAAAAACTCAAGTAATGCAAATATAACATTTTAACACCTCTGGAATTTCTAAAAGATTTTGGACTACTCGTGATTAAAACGATAAAAGATTCTAACTACTAGAAACATAACGAGCCAAAGCGTTATTCATTAATATTTTAAAGGAATATATACTTAAATATAATTAGTTTTAATAATGAGGAATGGTAATAGGTATGAAATAATGCTTCAAAGTTCGTTACAGTAAAGTTTTTACGTATACAAATACACTAGTTTTTGTTTCATTAAAAATAACCAAGTAGTTATGATTTTACAGGCATTTGAAGTTTGCAAAAATTTCAAATGCCGCTAACAGTCCCGCGGCCGGCGGTGACGTCACAGGTCTGGCGGAACTCACTAGTCGCCTACGGTGATAGGAGATCTCGCGCAGTACTTTGTTTGTTTGTTACTCGCTTGTGTTTAGTGTTAATACAATTAATTAAAATGGATGAAGGATTGGAAAAAGGTCAATCGGATAACCTACCTGTAATAGATGGATTTATGGTTGCCGATTATTTATCAGAAAATAGTGATTTCGTCGCCGCAGAAATGCGAGGAGTAAAAATGCGAAGGTAAGTTTTGTTGTCTAACTAGTAATATTATGTGAATTTGGGGTATAGATAATAACTATCTTACGGTATTTTATTTGGAATTATTTATTTAAAACTGCAATGTAACCCAACCTAAGTAGTTTCATATTGTAGGTAACGCTATTTGCGTTAAAAGTACCAAACTTTTTATTCAAGTTCAAAGTAGTAAGATTGTTTTATAAGTGAAAATAATATAATAATAATATAACTAAATTCATGCAGTAAGTTGAGCAAGCACAATTTTTTTTAATGTAGATTTTTAATATTTTCATATATGTATATCTGAATAATATTTTTATTGTGATTATTGAAGATCGGCAAGAGAGAGTTATGGTCATGATGCGTACTATTGCGTGCTATTGCGTACGTATACGTTAAAAGAGTAGGTTATGTATGTATTGCCAAATGTAGATTACAGCAGAACACCGTGCACATATTAAACTATATTATTGCAGCTTAGAATGCAATGAAAAGAAGCAATAAGTTTATACGTAATCTGCGAAGATTGTGCCGCCAGCAGAGGTGATTGTAAACATACTATGGCATTTATAATGGACTACATCGTCGAAGCGACGAGTCTTCAACAACTGCAACTAAGTCTTCTTTTTCTTGGCATTAATCCCGGCGTATGTTGCCAGGGTCTGCCTTCCTGCTTAACCTACTCCACTTTACACGATCTGTAACGTCCTGAGTGGTTCGACCATTGGCACTCATGTCCTGCATCACGACATCCAAACATCGCATTCTTGGGCGTTCGGAGGTCTAGCTCCAGGGACAGGACAGACATAGCAAGGAACTTGCATCCGACATAGTTCCTACGCCGGCGCGCAACGTTGCCATACCATCTTAAGCTACGCTCTTGGAGCTTATCCGCTACGTCATGGACACTAAGACTACCTCGAATGCGTCAGACCGCAGCATCTTCATTTCCGTGACGTGAACCTCCTCAGCGTGCCGAGATAGTGCTGGCTAACATTCGCTGCCGTATAATAGAACTAGTCAGATGATGCTCTTATATATCAGCCCGTTGAGCTTGGGCTGGGCCACCATTTGGCCGAGGCAGCGCTTATCCAGTCATGGACATCGTGATCGATGCCTCCAGACTCATGCATAACGGATCCAAGGTACTTGAAACTTTTCCAACTTAACGGCTGGCTCAGGGCCTATAAGGACAGTGCTCGAGTCCTGGCTCCCTCAGGCTATGTATTCGGTCTTCGACACATTTTGTTTAAGCTCAAGCGCACCCTTCCAGAGGTTCACTTTACGCTCCAGCATTAGTTGCTTCTCTTCAATGAGTGTAATGTCATCGGCATATATCATCAGCCATGGAGGCTGGTCCTGGATGTGAGCCGTAACAGTACACTACATTAAATAAGAACGAACTAAAAGCCGAGCCTTGGTGAACCCCCTACTGTGATCTAAAGGGTTTGGTGTCGCCAACAGCAGTCCTAACCATCGCGAATCGTTGATAATCTCAAAATAGGCCTCAGGGATCCCTTTGGATCGCTATGCCCTCCAAATACATTGACGAGGCACACAGTTAAAGGCCTTGTGCAAATCTAAAAAGGCCGCAAATCTAATGCAGAGCTCTCGTTTTTTTTCCTGTATGCCTCCATCAAAGTTCTGAGTAGTCTCTCCATTAAAGTACTGATTAAGTTTGTGGTAACGCCCAAGCCAAGCCAAGTGTTGTTGGAAAAAATTCTAGCTTTCTAGTATCGATACTACAATAAAAATAATCAAAGCTAAAGATTTTGGTACAACACGCCATGAAACCGAGCAGGATAGAACTGTTTTTTTGACAAAGTACTATCAAAACTTCAATATCTTAAAGTACAATGCTCGCTATTACGTTATGTATGTGAAAAAAAAAAAGGTTTTAAAAATATACCTAAAGATTATTTATTAAACGAAACTAAATTTGTGGTGGAACGCCAGCTAAAGAAGAGCGCGAACTGCGAGTGAACGAAGACGAACTGAGCGAGCGAGTTTTGCAAGACCTGTGACGTCACGCGAGTCGGTTATGGCCCGACGGAATCTCGCGTCGCGCGCTTACTTTAAAGGACAATATCTCAAAAACTAATAGACGTATCAAAATAATTCTTTCACAAGTATTTTTTGTTTTTAAAAGACAATATGATGAGCTAGAATTTAAAATTAGTGATTATTCTCCATTATAATGATTTTGATGAACAACCATACATGGTATCGGTGTGGCCTCCCAAAGATATCCCGTATTTAATCATATACGGGCATTTTGTATGTACTTGCTTTTATTTTGCTTTTACACCGTAATTTTTTTTTTTATTTAGAAAAGAAAATCATATTTAATAAAATATTTACATTGACGTTATGTATTCAGATGAAGGTCAAACGCAAGCCATCACACAAGCTATTGAAGAGATAAATTCTGTGTCATGCCCTAATTTCTAGGAAATTACAGAATATTACTCTGGAAACATAGTAGTTATAAAGGTATATTCTTTTTACATAACCTTGTTTTAATAGAATTTTTAAACACAATTATTTTTTATTAATAATATACTTATGTACAATGTACATGCGAAAGAAAAACATAT